>CAJNOQ010003413.1:0-20330 GCA_905250885.1 Didymodactylos carnosus | reverse complement strand
CATTTTCAAAATAGACATTTATACACCATTCGATAGAGAATTTGAACAGCTACATTTTACACTATTTATATTTGAGAAAAGAGTTACTTCGATTTTTTGCCTAATGTCCGCCTGGATGCCCACTGTGCGCTAAATACGAAAATTACAAAGAACAACAACAAAACAGTACAAAAGTTTAGTGACTTGGCTTATAATTACCAACTGCCAAGACACTTGGCATGATTTTGAGTACATTTGGATTTTCAAAGTATCTGTTTTTTCAGAAAATCCAGAAGAACGGTTTTTGGAACTTTGAAAAATGTGCCAATGGAAAGAGCACATTCGGAAGCCTATAAAAACAATTTTTATAGTTTTTCTTACGAGGGAACATTCCCAGCTGTCCAATCCCGATTTCTTCCAAACATACATCAATCGATAGCCTATATCAAGATAGTAAATAGCCTAAAAGGATTTATCCCCATGGCTCTTGAAGACCCGGTTTTCTGGAAAAACAGTTTTCCAAGAAACTCTAAAAAAATAATCGAAACGTTTCTTAATAAAGCCCGGAAATTTCTGATTAAAATGAGACGTTTCCCAGCTCTACATGACCTTTCTTTGCAAAGTTATAGGATTTACAAGAAAAGCCCTAAATTGATTTCTTCTTATTTTCGTAGCTTTGAGCTGACAATGAACATTTAGGGCTTTTCTTGTAAATTCTATAACTTTGCAAAGAAAGGTCATGTAGAGCTGGAAAGCGTCTCATTTTAATCAGAAATTTCCAGGCTACAATCATGCTTTATTAAGAAACGTTTCGGTTATTTTTTTTAGTTTCTGGAAAACCGGATCTTCAAGAGCCATAGGGATAAATCCTTTTAGGCTATTTACTATCTTGATATAGATTATCGATTGATGTATGTTTGAAAGAAATTGGGATTGGACAGCTAGGAATGTTCCCTCGTTAGTGCTTTAAAACTAAATGTCCGCTTGCCTAGTCAAAATTGTCCACTGTGAATTGTTCACTTTAAACAAACAACAAAATCGATGTTGAGAAAAGGCCACTGAATAGTTTAAAACTAAAAGTTAAAAGTTGGCAGAATTTCTCAAACAGTTGGTTCAGTTATAACCTTCAACCGTAGATGATCGATTTTATAAGTTATAACAGAGGTTGAAATAGATAGAACCCGAAGTTAATATTATAACTCAAGATAAAAATAAGAAAATTTCAATTTTATATTTATATCGAAGTACTCACGGAGAAGGTTTTCATTTTGAATCATTCATTCTTTTTTTCATTCATATTTCAAAAAAGAAAATCGATACGGAAATATTTTTCACAAACAAAAAATAACAAGTTTATTCATGGATAACTACATTAATGTGTTGATATATGACAGGTAATTTTGTGTACTATAACAATTTTAGACAGTATTTACCATGCGCATTTACGATGTTCAATCGTTTTTCGCCCTCCTGTGTGTTTATTTCAATATTCAGTTGCGTTTTCGAGTACATCCTCAGACATTTTTTGTGAAAAATAATAACTAACTTTTTCATTGCATTTTACTACGTATAAGTGTGTCCGTGTACATGGCTATCTGTCAAACTTGTCCACTTCGTCGTACAAAATGGTCGTTATATAATTTACAGGACGAGAAAAATAGTTTGATAGTTATAACTACGACTAAGCGTTATAACTAGGGTTGAATCGATCAATCATTCAATTATTTTGACCAATAAAATAGTTAGAACTCAGCTAGTTATAAACTCTTTAGTGGAAAAGGATGTCATTTTTCTACGCGTGTAAAAGTTGTATTAAACTAGACAAAAAACGGCAGATTATACTTTTTAAATTGTCAGTTGTTCTGGTTCACTCTTTGATCTGTTTCCTTGATGTCCCCGATACCTATTTACAAGAAGCTAAATGGTTATGCATAACCTTCGATGATGACATTTATTTTATTTTTCTTAAACAAAACAATAAAAACGGATGGCCACGAATGAACAAATAACAAACAATTTGCTTTTTCTTTTCTTTTATGCTTATTATGTGTGAAATGAAAATCAAAACAATATGATTTTAAACCATCTTTCTCAATAATTGATTGATGTAATTTTCACGATTTCCAAAATCCCCACCATCAGCAAAATGATTGGCTTTCTTTCTCCATCCGCCTATAAAAAAAAATAAAATTCTTAAAAGAATGTTACAAAACTCAAATCACAGTGCCAACAAATTATAAGTATTTATTTATCCAAAGTGGATTAAAAGGCAAACAAAGTGTATATGATAGATAGAGCATTATGGAATATATTGTTTTTGTGATAGATGAATGTACAAAAGACGTATACTTCAATTCTTTTAGGCGAATTGTTCATTGATATAACATGATGAATACTTAATCGCTGTATTATTCTCGTTGTCACACTTTACTCAATGTTTGCCAAAGAAAACAGTGCATGATTGTTTCTATGTCTTACCTTTTGGATTATTTAGTTTGAATGGCCATAAGAAATTAGTTGCTTTTTTAAAACTTTCTCCAACGGTAAAAACTTCATGAACTAAATCTTCGATACAGATAATATTATGTTTGCCTAGAACAAACATAGCATATCGAGTAAATCTATTATTTTAATTTAATGAAATATACCGAGAGATTTTTCAATAACATCATTGTTCGATAATGGTATACGCATTTTGTTTACTTTCCCAAAACCACGTTTATAAATAAGTTCACGAACAGATTTTAAATTTGGATAACTAGAAAGAAAACCACATAGCAATTAGATGTTTAAAAAAAATATTATTGACAAAAAAATAAACATTTCTTACCCCCAAGCAATGTACGGTTCAGCAATACGTAACATTTGTAATGTGGCTTTATTTAATTTCATAAATACACCATTATTTATTTGTCGTAAACGAAATAATCGTAATACTTTTTTCACTCTTGGATGTACACCCCGAATACTATAAACAAGAAAGATGATCATATCGTCTGACGCTTTACCGTTTATCACATACCCTCGAATACGCATAACAAATGCTAGCGATGGTTCAGATGCTACGTGATAATTTCCTCTTGATTTTGCAACCCGTTTCAAACGGATTAAATCACGTTCTTTTTTATTATATTCACTAGCATATTTTTCGGCACGTTTAAATATTAAGAGACGTTTATATTTTTGGTTCTAAATATAGAAAATAAAGTACGATAATAGATAAATACAACTCGAGTTGTTTTTCTCTTCTTACTCTTTTTGTTTGAACTTGTGTTCGTAAACGTTTTGCTTTCAAATCAGCAAAATGCTTTCGTCGTTTTAAAAGTACTTCAGGTACTTTTGGAATCTTTTTAGCATCTGTTCCATCTTTTTTTAATGTTTTTGTTACGGTACTTGATGACGTTGTTACATCCATTTTTGTCACACTAGAGGGAGACAAACTTAATTACATATATATATACACTTCATTGACTTAAGTAAGAACTGTACCTGCTAGACATGTTTGAAAATAAAGATAGAGCACTAAATCTGAAGTGAAATAGAAAAAAAACATAAAAGAGAATGATATCTTGTTTTCCACATTAATAAGAGTGAACTGAGTAGAAAAAAAACACAAATTAAATGTTGATCTGAACGAACAAAAACCTTACATAATGATTCGAATGTACTACCTTCATGTACTCCACTTCTAAAACCTCTAATAAGAGTATATAGACTTAGAACTTGAACAAAATTGGTAATATAATCATTTTCATTGATACACTTTCGTTTTGATAGCATTCCATTTTCATTTGGCAAGCATTATATTACAGCGTTTTACCGAAACGAATCATGCAGCTTTTTGAGCGAATCATAATCTGCTTTGCACCAACTAATCAATGAGCTAGTTTGTCGTTTGATAATATATAAGTAACTTTCGTTATGAAATAAACCTTAATATTATAATAGCTTTAAAAAATTACTTTAGTTTGTTGCCTAGACGAGACAGTTTTATAGATCTATACTCTTATCGGAGGAAAAAGTATACAATGGTGATTTTACTATAATTTATATAGAGGGTGAAGCGCCAGATTCTACATTTTTTGACGTTGATGGCGATTTGGTGATGACTTTTCTTCACCTTTATGGAGGATGTAAGGTACCCCATTTTTTTTTCTTAAAAATACAAGTAGCGCTCGTCTACGCTTCACTTTTGTTTCGAACGACATCTCAACCAGTTTAGATCCATCTGAAATATCGCTCATTTTGGAAAACGTTTCCGTTATAGGTCCGAATATGTAATATGTAAGAAAATGTTTTTATTGTCTTCACAGCTGATACGGAATCCGAGAAAAATGACTTTTACTCTCCTAACAAAAATACTGAAAAAAGTAATTTATATTTTTGATTTTGCTGATCGAGAAAAGAGAGTGAAAAGGAAACGGACCAGAAATATCTTTGTTGTCATTTTGTAGAGCTCGAAGAGTACTACAAACGAGAGAAAAAGAAAAAAATTTTCCTGAAAACTGTTTGTGCTGGGAGACCAGAAATATGGCTATTTTTAAAATAGGTCGTTCGAAGATGGGCTTCGTACTCAAAGAAAAACGTACAATCGACCTTGTTCTTTTTTCGTTGGATTAAGCAGCTCTTTTATTTAGCTTCATTCTTATCTATAGTGTAGGAACTTTTTTGTTTTGTTTTGCCTTCAGCAGAGGTGAAATACTAAGTGCCCTTTTTTCATTTTTGGCCATTTTGTGACACTTGGCCTGCGCTTTTACATGTAGTAGGCTACGTTTTGAGTATCAGCACTGATACTACTCGAGCTACTTCTTCGTATGGTATATTAAACGTCGATGCTAACTCTATAGATGTAGCGAAAAACAAGGCCAAAGTTGCTTCATTGTAAAAGAGGTCAACACGTGACATCCCTAAACAGGCATGTAGAATATAACTTTTTTTGCGAACAAATATGGGATTCTATTGTATGTAATGTCCGTATAAACTAAGCGGACCAGAATGGATGTGCCCGAATATAACGCTAAAAAGTTTTCTGGACCTCTGTTGAAGATCCGAAGGGAGGCTCCAAGTATTTCTGATCGATTCGCCATGATATTCTGGGTGTAAGTTTTATTATCCGTACATGACTTTTTTTTCTGTTATCAAAATGCACTGATTTCTGGCGACATATATCTCCCAACTACAGAAACGTTTGCTTAGTTTGTTTTTCTCTGCATCAGTAATTATTTTTTCAGTCATCTCTTTGAAGATTTTCTCTTTTGTTTTGTGTAAACAATAATTTTGTACTTTTCTCTCTTGTGATTCGCTTATCCATAGAATATCCGACAGCCATTTTTCCGTATTTTGCACACACACAGACAACCATTTTGTAAGACCCTAGACTAAAGTCAAGGGAATAATAGTTTCTCTAGCAAGTTTCTTAGTCTAATTATTAATTTTCTTAAGATTCTAAATGACAGGCGCAGTGGTCTTCGACATTACTAATAGATCAATGGCGATTTGATCGTATTTGTGTTTCTTTACTTATTAAGAAATGTTCATTCCACTTTAATTTCAGAAATGTCATAACAATATTCATATCACAAAACCGTTGCTGGTGTTTATTTAGATAGTAAGAAAAATCAACGATTAATTTAGTTATCCCAACACGTTATTTGTGTCTTATAGAAAATTGTTTCCTTTTGGTCCTCCGATTATAAGTTCGGTTTGTAAGGAAAATATCTGGAATCATGAAAGATAAATAAAACTCTTTTGTTTCCCATGAACATGTCTATTCATCCTTTACTGTTACATTTTATAGAGTTGGAAAAAAATTGATTACGCATGTCTTTATTCATCTTTTAATCCTTAATTTTCAACTCTTAATTGTCTTCTTGTTTTCAGCCAATGCGTTTATTGCTGAACTTCTATTGCTGAAATTAGACAAATACAGCAAACAAAATTTTTCGATTCGATTTTGCGAAGTGCATAGGCTTTCAAATTAATAATACGCACTTGCCGCGAGGAGGAAAGAACGCAGATTTGAGAGATTTTTGCAAAATTTCTAAGTTCTACCATAGTAAAACAGAGCATACAGAATCCTACTATTTTAAATTCAAACATTCAATACATTTTTAATGTCTGCTGTTTTCTTCGAACAGCAATCTCTTAAAACTACAGCAGATAAAAGTCGGATCTTCAGTTTGGCTGAATTGGAAAACGTTTGCACGATGATGCTCGAGCCTTTTCATACAGTGGTAACAAAATTCATTTGTGCCTATAAACCGTTCTTGTATTTATAAGCTGAGCTTGTAGTTTTTCTTTTCAATCAAAAACCTTACTCAATTCAAAATTCTTCATGATTAAACTAAATTTGTTTATTAATTACAACATCAAACACAAAAGTAATATATACAGAAAGAGAGAGATAATCGCGAATAGCAAATGAAGTACGTTATTTTGCTACAGTAAAGGTCAAATGTCATGAAAACGAATGCATACGAGTTCTTGATCACACAAAAAAAGCCATGAATACAACGGAACTACTATGATAAATTTCGAAGCAAGAAGAAAGGCAAGTTCTATGTTGAAAGAATGTTTTGCTCGTTGTTTAACCACCAAAACCATATAATGTTCGTCCTTGACGTTTTAATGCGTAAACAACATCCATTGCAGTAACCGTTTTCCGTTTGGCATGTTCAGTGTATGTGACAGCATCACGTATAACATTTTCCAAAAATATTTTCAATACACCTAAAGTAAGGTGAAAACGAACACAACAGAAATTGAGTTGAATATCGCCAGAAATGACGCCTTTAACAAACCTCGAACTTCTTCGTAGATTAAACCCGATATACGTTTTACACCACCACGACGGGCTAGACGACGAATTGCTGGTTTTGTAATACCTTGGATGTTATCACGTAACACTTTTCGATGACGCTTGGCACCACCTTTGCCGAGACCTTTTCCTCCTAAGTTAGAAAAACAATTGTAATATATGGGAAAAGCAACAGAGTGTATAATACCTACCTTTACCGCGACCAGACATATTTTAGTTAATTAATGAGGCGAAGA
The DNA here is from genome assembly GCA_905250885.1 of Didymodactylos carnosus. Lineage (NCBI taxonomy): Eukaryota > Metazoa > Rotifera > Eurotatoria > Philodinida > Philodinidae > Didymodactylos > Didymodactylos carnosus. Next base: position 13,298 of record CAJNOQ010003413.1, on the reverse strand, counting down.
AAAGTAGAATATAATTTAGATGGATCTAAAAGACAAAAATGGAGTCAGTATTACGAAGAACAAACGAAAAGCCAGAAGAATTTCCAAAATCTCTTTAATTATGGATATACAAGCATAAGTGGAAGCATGAAAAGAGAAAACGATGTAGAAAAAATGCTGATTAAAAGCAATGAGTCTTCTCTCATTTCTTTCTTTTCAATTAAAAACCAGAAAATATTGTTGAATTAGCTTCAAACGACTGCATGGTCTCCTGGATATATCAGTGATTTGAAATACAACCTGGAAAAATATGAGGTACAGAATTTTTGCATCTGTCTTTGTTTATTATTAGGTGTCCAATCAAAATTCTCTTGCTTTCCTAGAGTCTGAAGATAAACAGAGGCGTGAATAAAAAAAAAATTTTATTTTCTTTCCTCTTGACTTACCCCAATTGTGAATAATAAAAAGAAGCGCAAAGTTCTCGTAGGGTAATGCTTTTATACTCCGAGAGCAAACCCTTGCTTTATTCTGTTATTTCACAATCGCAATGACGCGTCGTTCTTTGATTGGTTTCGTAGAAGTGCCTTTGCGTGGATGATTCTTGTTTCAGAGATGATGCACTTGAAAAGTGCATAAAAACAAAGTACAACGACATCCCTTGAGAATTATAAGTACCTGCACGTCGTAAAGAGGGTGAAGAACGATCAATGGCAAGAACACACCCCACTTATGCGTTTAAAAGGTAAAGAACAAAAATGACATCCTCTTCTCCAAGCAGCGCGAAAGTCAAACAAACACCATATTTATAGTTTATTCACTACATACATTGACCATAAGAAAACAGTAAGAAGTCATGAGGAAGAGTTGGGTTTTCTACACTTGGTCTCTATTGGGTGAAAGAAACCACAGATATCTCCACATGAAAAAAGTACAAGTACCAACTTGTTAACATTTCTATAATTGTTCAAAATACACATCAAATACTTCCAAGAAAAGAAGTGGAAGAGAACATAGAAATTGACATGCCAAAAAAGCTTGCAAAACTATTCAGTAACAAATCAAAACGAGAAGAAAATATGTAAAATTCAATAAAAAGTATTGGTGCGCCTTTCGAGCTCTACAAATACAAAATGAAGACATAACTAACAAAAACAGATCTACTGAGAAAAATCTACCGAAATCGCGCCTAATCCAGTAGTGTTGAGAATAAACGAAGAAATACATCGCTTATAACTAACAGATCCCAAAGTTTATCTGACGAAATTATATGTACACACGACTGTATTGAAGCTACCGAACATGAATGCTAATTATTCCTTAACCACCAAAACCATATAATGTTCGTCCTTGACGTTTTAATGCGTAAACAACATCCATTGCAGTAACCGTTTTCCGTTTGGCATGTTCAGTGTATGTGACAGCATCACGTATAACATTTTCCAAAAATATTTTCAATACACCTAAAGTAAGGTGAAAACGAACACAACAGAAATTGAGTTGAATATCGCCAGAAATGACGCCTTTAACAAACCTCGAACTTCTTCGTAGATTAAACCCGATATACGTTTTACACCACCACGACGGGCTAGACGACGAATTGCTGGTTTTGTAATACCTTGGATGTTATCACGTAACACTTTTCGATGACGCTTGGCACCACCTTTGCCGAGACCTTTTCCTCCTAAGTTAGAAAAACAATTGTAATATATGGGAAAAGCAACAGAGTGTATAATACCTACCTTTACCGCGACCAGACATCAATTAATTGAGCAGCAAAAAGATAAACGAAGTGCAGATATTTGATTTACAGCGTTCTGAAATGTAGAAAAAAAGTCAGTGTAGTGTTCAGATAATAATTTAACATTCTGTAAAGTAGGAGGAACAAAGGACGAGATAGATGGTTCAACGGAGAAATTTTCTGTTATACATGGACCCTTTCAGATAGTTATTCCGAATCCTGAACAGGCATTCTTATTCCTTTTTACAATAAACATAGGTACAAAGAAGACATCACACCAACTTCTTTTAATTGTTAAACTCTCGTCCAAAAGATCTGAAAGAGAATAATTCATTTCAAAAAGGCCGATTTAAGAAAATGCGTTTAAGCAAATAGTTTGTCTTTGACAATGTGTATTTACAAAATGTACGCGCGTACACAGATAGAATAATAATGACAGAACAACCGACACACGACAGAATATAAAATGAATCGATCTCGGTATGTTTCAACTATTCTACCGTCAAGAAGACGACACAAAAACAGGCATTGTAAATGCGAACGAGAAGAGATCTTACAAAGATAAAAAACTCGCTTATATATTTTACAGACAAAGTAAAAACTAAAACAAAGCAAGGCGCATTTAGCGATAAAAACATTTATCCGTACAAAATAATCATTTCCTACATGAAACATTTATCCTTCATAGTTAACTGAAAGAGTCGAACAGAATATAGGCTGACTTTTGGCAAATACATTGCTAAACAAAAAGTGATTGCCTGTCTGGGGAATTCTGCCCCAAGCTGACTAAAGAAGTAATTTTAAAGTGGAACTCTTTAAAAGAGAAGTTGCTATAAAAATACACCAAATCAAAGATTTTAAGATATATTCACATAGGGAAAGTCGAAGTAAAACAAACGTAAACCAAGTAGAAAGAGAGGTTCCTTTTGTAGAAAAGTCTCATACACGAAGTATTTCGAGATTATTATTAAAACAAATAGCAATCCAATCTGGTTGCGTTGAGCTCCATTGGACTTGATTAATTTCACCTTCTGCTGAATAGGCTAATATTGGATCTTCTATTTGACGTGGCATCTGCTGAATATCCCATATTAATGCTTGACGATCATCTCCTGCCGTACAAATATGACACGCACTATGTGGTGCCCAGGCAATACCGTTCACGCACGAACGATGATTATTCAAACGTGCGACGGGTGTACATGGAATTCTCACATCAAGTATAATCACTTCCATTGAGTCAATAGCAAACGTTGCTAAATAATTTGGATCTTGTTTATTCCATGCCAACCTTAATAATGAATGATGGGCGGGATCTTCATAGATTATTGTAGAATGCTCTAGATGTCTCAAATCAAACATTCGAACAGATCCATCGGCGCCAACTGACGCAAACATATCTCGACCACCACCACCACGACTAAATGCTATATCGTACACTTCTTTGTCATGTGCTATCAATTGTGTACGAACATGGCCACTAACAGGATTAACACGACCAATAACTTGTCCGGTCTAAAACAATTTTTGTTAATAAACTGCCCGCTTCTAATTTTGAAAATACTCACTTCTAAGCCCCATATTGTACACGTTGTATCGATACTTGATGTTCCGATAAGATTTGGATCAACTTCGTTCCAATCAAATGATGTTAATGGTGCACAAAAATCAGAGTTCTTGTTCTAAAATCAAACAAGAAAATGCAAGAAAGGTTTCAAGGTTTCTAAATCTAGACGCACATTGTTTAGTAAACATTCCAGTCTGGTTTCATTGTCACTTGTACGCCATACTCTCAAATAATCGCCACTGGTGGCTAATAGATCAGGAAAAACGCCCTTCTGAAAGGAAGAAAAATATAAATCTGTATTCCTTTTTTGATCTAGTAGCGTGAACCATTTTATACCGTATCGGGAATCCACATAAGTTTTGTCGTTGGATATGGATGTTCAAATATTGAGCGTGGTATAAACTCGGATGTTTCTTCATCTAATGAAACGATTTGAACCTAAGATAGGAAATATCATATATGATGATAAATCATTTATCATACTCTTCATTCCTCGCAAAGTCATTTTACTACCTTGTTATTGTATTCTTCTACAAATGAGCCAAGAGCTAAACGAAAACGTTTGTCTGGCCGTATGGACCAATTCATTCCGTACACCATCCATGGCGCCTCGTATTTATAGATTTCTTTTCGTTTAGGTGGGTTTGATGACTGTATAGACATAAAAAGTGATTATCTGATCTGTAATTAAACAAATAAGAACATTAACACCGAAAAAAATCAAAGTTTCGCCGCAGATATTATATGAAACAGCAACGAGCAAAGGAAAAAAAGAGCACTATTTTTTTATTTCATGTGATTTACTCCAGTAGCTATTGTCATGCCGATAGCTTGACAACAAGCATTCGCTATTTAGTTGTATAGAGGTATTTTCATGCACACTAAGCCAAACTTCCGTATATGTTATTTTTGTGAATTTCAATAACTAGTCGATGTAGAAACGTCCTGTGAAAAAAATTAAGACCATCCAAAAAAAATAACGTGATTAAAAGAATGATTAACAATTATCGTAAGAAATCAACATGTTTTTATTGAAACATTTTGTTTTTAAGATGGAAACAACAACATTTTCATGACAAAACAACAATGTGTATTAATCGTGTTTTTATTTTGCTGCGTCGGCTTCGGGTGCAGCATCATCTTTTGTCGCTCTTGTGTAAATTTCTTGTTTACTATGCTTGACAACTTGTCTTATTTGACCTTTTTTAACTAATTCACCAATAATTGATCGTGCTAAACTACCACGCACTTTAAATCGTTCACAAACAACAGCTGGTGTTATTAATTTATATTGTGGAAGATCTTTCACACATTTATCATATGTTGCTTTATCGAATAATACCTACAACAGGAGGAAAATAATTGCAATAAAAATGGTGTTGATGTTTTGGGTTGGGTACGTACCATATTATTTAACTTATCTCGAACTTTTCCTTTTGACCATTTCTTCTTTTTCGCTTTACCACCCGATGTTGTAGAACCACCGGTTTCTTTTTCAGTTTTTTTCCCTTTTGTAGCTTTCGCCGGCATAGCTTGTCACTTTCTTCGAAATTGTACTTTTATCAACTATATATCTGAAAACAGAATAATTTACACAAGGTTGGTAAAAACTTTTTATGGTATCCTCCGACTTGAACAACGTTATGTTCTTCGAGCACAAGTAGCGTAAATAATTGGGAAGAATATATCTCTTACATTAGAAAACTTCTTTTATAAATGCAAGCTATACAGAAAATACACCCAATAATTATAGCAATAATCTGTTAATGAGCTAATTTTGTTGTTTTCGTGTCTAGGAAAATCTAATCGAAAAGTGGTGATGTATCACAAAATTTTTATCTTTCTTCACGTATTCATCCCCGAAACGTAAACGGCTTGTTAGATCAAATTTTCTATAGAACTTTGTGGCATTTATTGCTGAAGTTATATTCTAATACTTTTGATAGTAACACGACATTAATGCGAGCTCTCATTTTCTGTATCCTCTTTCGTGATGCATTTCCACTAAACAGAAAATATATAGTTTCCTCTAAGAATTGGTAGCGACATCCTTCTTGTGCTAATACTAGCATTTAATCAATCAACCGTTACCCGAGAGGAGATTATGGGCTAACTTAGGCAAGAAAAATGCTTTAGCACGATCAGGGGAGGTTGAACGTGAAAGGTTTAAGTCTTTAGTATCAACGTGATTGTACTGCCTTACATCTATCTAGCTTAGTATATTGGGAATCCATTTACAACGTCGCTGGTAACAAAAGTCATTATTATAAGAGAACACAATCACATACGTGTTTTGCAGTAACTTTAATATAAATACAATTCTACTGTAGAAAATCGAAAATTATTTAGGCTCTAATTTTCGTACAAACGCACTAAACGCTCCATGATTTACTCTTAGTACTTTGATTGGTGTTGCTACTTAGCAACTCCAATCGGATTCCTTAGTCCAGAGTTAACTTTTATAGTGTAGACCGGGTCCTATGCTCAAAGTCCCACTAGAAGTACCACTACATTAGAGAATAAATATTTCTCTTAAGGTATATTCCAGATCTGAGCCGTTATTTATTCTAATAACAAATTCCTCGAGCGATACTCCTCTACCCATGTGGTTTTTTTGGATGGATGCCACATTAAACAGAAGATTAAAACCTGAAATATTCTTATATGGCTTCTTTGAATTTACCTTGAAAAGAAAGATCTTAATAATTCTGAAAGGTGCCGCAGTGTATCTTATAAATATATCTAGGTCGCGTCATTCGAAGAATGAATAATTCTTTTTCGGATTGTGATAAGCGATTTGCCGTTTCCTTGCTGTAACGACTTTTGTTACCAGCGTCGTTGTAAATTGATCCCGAATGTGCTAAGCTCGACAGATATAAGGTAGTTCAATCACGTTTCCAAGTCAAATAATCCTACAAGATCCTACTTTAGGATCCTGTGACATCCTACAAAAATTCTGTATGATCTTGTAGGACTCTGTCGGCAATCTCAAAGCGAAAAAAATTCTACAAAATCCTACTGTAAGATTCTTATAGGATCCTGTAATCAGATCTTGTAGTGCGAGGGGTACCGACAAAAAGTTAAGAAAAATTTTCAAAATTTTACCATGGGGATTTTTCTGCGGCAATTTGTTTGAAAAATTTTCTTAACTTTTTGTCGGTATCCCTCGCTAAAAATGGAAAATTTTTGAGGTTATCAAGTGTGCTGAATACGAAAAAGCACTTTTCTTTAACTCTAAACAAACTTTAATTTTTTTTTATCGGTGATATGGTATTAAAATTACTGCAAAACATGATTGTGTTATTGTCTTATAAAAAAAGAAAGAAAATATATACAGAACGAAAAAATAGGAATCCTACAAAATCTTATCATAGGAGCAAGTAATCTCCTCTCGGTAACGGTTGATTGATTAAATGTTCCTACTAGCACAAGAAGGATGTCGCCACCAGTTTTTCAGAGAAAACTATTTTTTTTGTTTAGTGGAAATGCATTACGAAAGAGGATACAGAAAATGAGAGCTCACATTAACCCTTTACCCCGAAGACACTTTTATGATAGCTTCAGCTGAAATGCCCACTGAACTAAAATGCAAAATTTATCTTTTTATATCGATCCAACGTTGGACTATCTATTGTCTTACATTAGAAAAAAAACTGCCCTTTGAGCAAATGATCCATTCTTTTTATAAACCCATCACAGCGATGTCCCTTGGAAGGGACCGGCGGGAGTAAAGAGTTAATGCTGTGTTACTATTAAAAAAATTAGAATCAGTGAATCAGCAATTAGTGAATAACAGTCAAAATGTCTATTCTTTTTTTTGTACATTCTTTCTTACTGTAGTGTTATGTTGATGTCTTAGATAAAGTGAAAATGGTTAACATAACCGAAGTGATCTTGAGCATTATTGTCTGTGTGACGCTGACTGCTTCCATATACATTTTATCATGGTATAAGAAAATTTCTGATGTAAGTATTCGAAACGTTTACCAGAAATAATAGTGATTTATTTATCCTAGTTTCATCTTTTGCTTTGAGAAAAGTAGAATAAAGCTTTTTTTTAGATATTACCTAAATTAACCCGGATCCGATTGTAACTGTGATTTGGCTACAGAATGAATTTTCACAAACAACTTATCTCACATTGTTTTTTTGTTTAGGATGAAAAGAAAAGTAAGAAGGAGTCTAATGCAGAAAATGACGAAGTTGAACAGGAATCATCTAATGCATATGAAAGTACAGAGAAACCAACAGCAATGAACGAGCAACTTCAGTACAAGAAAAACTCTAGCGATCGTAAAGAACATGATGCACATGAAAAAAAGGAGTTCACTGATAATAAATACTATAGTTTCTGCGATTTTGCATCAGAAAAATCGGATTCATGTCAAGTGCAAGATTCGAGAACAACATTGGAAGAAGATCCATTATTAGTTAGACAAGCAGCAAAAGATTTTTCTACTGAATTACATGAACTAGAAAAGAAAATTGAACAGATAAGTGAAAATGGAGAAGAAAAACTTGTACAATCATTTTATCAACAACCAGTCGACGATGATCATAAAAAAGATACTCGTTCCGAGTCTGAACAAAATTCTAATTCTGAATTACCAACTAAAATGACAGATACAGATAAAGATCATTCTCTAAGAGAAATCATTGAAATAAATCATCATCCAGTAATGAATAACAATCACCAAAATGATAGCAAATTAAATTTGCACAGTTCTGTTACAACGAACAACTCAACGAAGCCTGTTTTAGCTGAAGATGACCTATCATCAAGAATTACTGATGAACTAGAAAAATTTGAACATGATCCTATTGTTCATGAGAGTCGATCTCGTAAATCATCATTAACAACAGATCCGGAATTATTTTCGAAACTTACTCATGAATTAGAGGAATTTGAACACGATCCTGCCGTTCATGAAATAATTGTTCATCATCAAACATCTTTAACTCCGATATTTGAATCAAATCGTCGAATTGAATTGTTCTATATGTACGATGATGAACGAAGTAAATTTTTAGTCAATGTGCTGAAATTAGAAGATGCTATAGACCCAAATAAAAATCATTTGAGTGATTTGGATATCAGTGTAAATTTATTACCGAATGAAAATAACCATATAGATCAAACAATAAAAGTCGAGAAATTGAATTCACAAAAGAATCACGCATTTGAAGTTGTAATAACGTACGAAAATTTAAGAAAAAAAATATTATCTTTAAATATTAAACATAAAAGTGAAACACAATTTGTCGGTCAAGTAAGAAAATGGGCTCAATTTTTTTCGTTTGGATCTGTTCTATTTCTGGAACATATAGTAGATGTATTTGAATGTTGAGCGTCCGATGTACGCAATAGTCGCTTCTCACCTTGTCATTTTTGTTTAAGATCCCTCTGTCAGAAACCTATTTTCGTCCTAGAACAACCGCTTTTGACAAAATTTCTATAGAATATGTATCTTATCCTATGAATGTTGATATTAAGGATACATTTTAGAAAAAATTTTCATTTTTTAATTAAATATAATGCATGATAGCGTGACGTGTCCTCTACAAAGTAAGATCACTCCTAGTTCTACACGACCTTTTGCTGGCGGGATATGAATTTTTTACAGTTATTTTAAAAACTGTATTTTTTAACTTTCAAAACTTTTTTCTTCTTTCGGTACTTGAAAGTTTTTCATATAGTCAGCCTTTTGGCGCAAAGAGTTTTGAACAAATTGCGATGTCACCCAACTCCATATCATGTTTTCTGATAGAGTTATAATCATTTTGCTGAAAGATCTCCAAAAGTTAAGTTTCGTATTATAACGTTTCTGGATTAAAACATCGTTTTTTGCTAGTGTACTCAGTCGGCGCCGCTTATGACCACCCTGAAATTTCATCCGTCCAGGCTAGAATTTTTATTGTAGGTACCTAACACTATTCTTCAGGTGCCAAATTTCTTTTTGAAAAGAAAATGTTCTTGAACCTACTGATAGATTCCTTGGTCAAAAGCCATTGAATTTTCTAAGACTTATCCTAAAAATAAGAGGCAAAAAATAGGTTTTTGTGCGGCAAAGATTTCTTTTCCATTCTGAGTTATAAAGCAGTTTGCGGTGGTCTCAAAATGTAACCAAGAGTTCTTTTATAGCGTCATCGTTTTCTGGCTAACTTTCTGAAAACGATTTCGAGAAACACGTTGTGTATTTGTTAGTGCACTTTATTTGTAGGAAAATGCCTGTAACTTTTTAACAGAAAATCACACAGAGTTATGCTGTGTCTCATTGTGATCAGAGAAGGTTACTACAAATCTACGGCTTCAGAAAATAGTTTAATGGCACAAGTAATGTGGAAAAAAACTAGAATTTGAATATTTTATTTTTCGAGGTTTCACAAAAAACATTTTGTGAAACCTTGAAAACTCATTTCTGTGACAGAAAGTAATATAGATTCTGAAAATAAACACGTTGGACTATCCAATCTTGTATAAATCTCAAAATCGATAATTTTGACGAAAATTGACTTGTCTGACAGAGGGAAAGCACTTAAAAAACCCTCGCTCGTTCGTACAAGAACATGCCTAAGCAGCAAAGACTTACTACATGATATTTATCAGACCAAGTTATATAGAAAAAGCTGATAAGAGTTGAATATTGCAGATCTGAATAAATTATTTTTCTCATATTTCAGGTTAACCTTTCTTTGAGTGATTTGAAGTCCGGCGAAAAACGTACACAATGGTAAATACTTTTTGCAGCATTAATATTAATGTAACATTGTATCTTTTGTCTTAGGTTTAGTTTACAGCCTGAAGTGGTTCTTATGCCGGAGGTCAAGACAACTTAATGGTTTTTATTCTAGTAGAAGCGTTCATGGAACACTTTTCGTCTAAAACTTCTTGAATTTTATCTAATATATTACAGGTACTCTGCTTGGCTTTTCATGTGAACAAATCGTCTGTTTTCTTTCATATGACACATTCATTTCTTAAAGTCAGTTTTTTCTGGCTGTACACAGAAAGATGTAGGTGAAAAAATATTTATAATAGTGCATTTCTAATCTAGTCTTTTTATTTTGTATTTGTACAATAAATGTTACTTATCGGTTATTCCTGTTCAAAACAAGATGTCTGTAACTTTATTTTTTTATTATCTAATTCAGCAAAATATATATGTATCTCTTTAATTTATTTTTCTATGTTTTTTCCGCGTATTAACTCAAAAGAAGTATAAAAAAGCATCATGCACTTGCTAGTTCATTCATTATAGGTAAATAGTAAAAATCGAATAGTAGACGAAGTCTGTTTTGGTAGTAGTTTAATGAAGAAGAAGGATGCATAAAAGATGCTAGAAAATATTTTCTTTCTTTTATATTCTGGTGAAATGAATTAATTTTCGTGAATAAAATGAGATCGGTTGACTGAATCGCATATATGTTTTGTCATTTCTAGTATTTAAATAAACTAAAAAAACATTTAAAATAAACAAAAAAAAAAAAAAGAAGTTGTTCGAAATAAGCGTGTTTAAAATACGCGTTCAAAAAGTCTAATGGAAAAAAGGAGGAAACATTTAATGAGCATTTTCTTTGTGCTCAGCCACTTCTAACGAATTTAGTTTCACTTCTTTTTTTAATTTGTCATTCATTTTTAAACTTAAGATTGATTCAATTAATCGTCGTTTTCGACCATTTTTCACGTACTAAGATCGGTTTTGTATTACTTTTTTCAATAAGCATTTATGAAAAGTCAACTTCATTAAAGACACAAACTATTCGTGCCTCAAAACCACGATGTCAATATTCTGTTTCCATTTTGCACGATAAAAATTCATGACTATCCCCCATTAAAATTCCAAAACAATGGCAAGTTTTGAGATTTTTCTCCTTCTAATTGGAGGTTCTAGCATTTGTAATATTACAAAAATGTCTACCTATGGAAATATCCACTTGTTGTACTGTAATCAGAAAATACAGGCTAGTATTTCAGCGTAACATTAACACACAGTAGAGTAGATTGATATAGTGTTTTCATTTCTTAAGAAATGAAAACACTATTTCAATCTACTCTAGTGCATTTTATGTTTCGTTTCTTGTGAAAAATGAATCTATTTCTAAGAATATTAGAGAGAAAGTCGGTAGTGGAAAACGATATTACATTTCATGATCTGTATGCTGTATCGAAGAATTTAATTAAATAATCTACTAAGTCGAAAAAATGCTTATTTAGACACTATTTTTCGATTTGTCCAAGATGTGGTTTTATCTTTTTAAGTCGTTGTCCATATCCACCTGTAAAAAAATAGTTTTCAGTCGTGTTTTGGAATTTATTATGAATATACAAATACATTTTAGAAAAATAATTATATATTCTGGTAGCGCTTGAAATTCTCTATTAGTCTCTGTTTTTCCAGTCTGGATTCGAAATTATTTGCTAGCAAAAATTTTGAATACTATTAATACACCCCACCTATCACACTTTCCGGAATTGTAACGGGTACAGCCTCTCAGTATTTTCTATTTTTCATCGAATGCAATCCATGTGATACGTGAGTACATTAACAATATATGAAATATTTGTCAGCAAATAATTTCAAGTCAAGGCCGGCAAAGCACAGGATGATAGAGAATTTCAAGCGCTACCAGAATATATTACTTTTTTTTAAAGTTATTTTTATGAATATTACAGCGATAACAACAGCTTTAAACATCATATATTTATTTCAATATTCATGTCAACGCTTCTCTGTTTCAAACAGCATTTTCAAGACATAGTATGAAAACGAGTCTGACAAGACTCTTATAGAATAAAATATAACAGTATATTTTCACTGAAGTATTTTAGTGATAAGGCTGTAACATAGTTTCGCCTCAACTCACCTACTCGACAGACTTAACAGCTACAACAGGTACCTGATTACGATGACGGTCTCAGCAAAATATAGCCAAAAAAGTTGTTTATTTTTCAATAAAAGAACCATCATATGACAGTGATGGAAATAATAAATGACAGACATCAAATCAGCTCTTCGCAGACACAAACTGGAAATAGATTATAAAATTAATTGGGCCGACTGGAAGGTGATATCAAAAGATACCGGATACAACATACTGTTAGTCTGAGAATCACTTGCAATTCTAGCTTGACAGCCTGAATTAAACAAAACTATCGCGTCCGTTTCGTTAGTAATTTACTCCGAAGGACTTTTCATCAAAACCAAGAGTCAAAATCAAACTTTAATAGTCCACCGAAGGATCAGGAATAGTGTACTGTACGTACAGTACACTATAATTTATTAATAGAAATTACAGCCTTATCACTGAAATACTTCAGTGAAAATATACTGTTATATTTTATTCTATAAGAGTCCTGTCAGACTCGTTTTCATACTATATCTTGAAAATACTATTTCAAACAGAGAAGCGTTGACATGAATATTGAAATAAATATATGATGTTTAAAGCTGCTGTTATCGCTATAATATTCTTGTTCAAATTATTACCCATTACCAAAAAGAATTATCTTAAAGTTATTTTTATATTGATAATAAATTTGAAAAAACAACTAAAAAAAGAATAAAAAATGCAATTCGTGGGAATTTGACGATGAAGTTGCCTTTCATTGTACTCGAAATATTTTTCAGCAAATAAGTGCAAGTCAAGGCATAAATATATAGGATAATGAAGAATTTCGAGCGCTGCTAGAATATATAATTATTTTTCTAAAAATGTATTTTTATATTGGTGATATATTTAGAAAAACGACTGAAACCATTTTTATTCAGGCGTATATATAAAACATGAACACAACCAGTGTCTGCAATTGAGGATGATTTTTGAATTGTTTCTTGCAACGTATTATCCAAAAACGAAGAAATATAACATGCTTTAACCGATAGAGTCCTCCAGACGAACTAGATATGCTTTAATTAAACTGAATAGTAATATTAATTAGTCTAGGCATAAGTGGTAAAAAAATATAAAGATTATTTTTCTTTGCTTTGTCTTACCACCTTTTTTGCAAGAATT
>CAJNOQ010003412.1:0-20332 GCA_905250885.1 Didymodactylos carnosus | reverse complement strand
ATTTGGGGTGTTAAAAAGAGAAGTTTTGACCGCTGATTATCGCAACCAATAGTCCACACTATTCTCTTCTTTCAAAAAGAAAACGCACCCTTCTACGATGTTCTGTTAAAAACGCCATCATTTTGCACAAAAGCCCTAAAAAACTATTATTTTGCCCTGGAAATGCATACCGTATCATTCAGGGAACGTTCCAAACGGTATTTTCTGGCTTTCCAGGCATCGGGGTTTTACCAGGGACATTGTCGAGCGCTTTAGTTCTCAAATGATGTTCATTCAGATCACCTCCTTATCCCACTGGGACCTTCTATTGGCTGGTTTTCAAGAGAGGAGTTTTTTATTTTTTATTCGCCTGACTCAGAATCATCTTCGCCACTAGAGTTTATCGAAAATTCTTCTTCTTCGTCTTCTTTTTCTTCGTCAATATCGATAAGTTCAGGATTGATAGCTTCCTCCACATATTTGTTAGCTTTCTGAAAAGTCTCTTCCGCCTTGCGTGTATGCGCGATAAAAGCGGTGCAATCATCGAGGGCTGCGATATATTCTTGAGAAAGTGTGATGATATCGGTCAGTCGAAATTGGGTGTTGTTTCGGCGAACATAACTTTTTAATTGTGACCAACATAGCTCGATTGGGTTTAGCACACAATGTTTGACTGGAAGACGAACGATTTTGACGTTGGATTCAGCAGCTGCGACATTAGTCAGATACTTCTTGGGCGGAAGATTTTGAAACGCTAACAGGAGTAGTTCGGCTTTCGTACAAGCTGCATCGAATGAAAGTCCTCGGTTAGTGAGCCAAAGCTGTAGTTCCGATTTTCGCCATGCTCGCTTTGGTGGTTTTTAGGGCTTTTGTGCAAAATGATAGCGTTTTTAACAGAACATCGTAGAAGGGTGCGTTTTCTTTTTGAAAGAAGAGAATAGTGTGGACTATTGGTTGCGATAATCAGCGGTCAAAACTTCTCTTTTTAACACCCCAAATTTTTGATTTCTTTCAAAAAGATCAAAAAAATGGGGGAGGGCAGGTTCCAAAATTTTTGTTCCTGCTATGAGATTTACTTGCCCCATATAGGGCTATCTAACAAAAAAAGCCGCGGGTCTCTAGCTATTACCGTTCTCGAAATATTCGACCAACACTGACTGTTTCTTTTAATTTGAAATGGATAGTAAATACTAGGAGACTGTCCGCCGGCAAATTCTATTTTCTAATTCTTCACATGCCATTCAAAATGACTACCAACCCTGCAATAAGTCTTTCTGAAAGTGTCTTGTTAAGAGTTTAAGGACAAAATATTACGTTGGACACCGCCGATTGATCGGAAAACCGTGAATTTTTGCTTATCTTAGTAGTTTTTGATTTTCTCGAAACCTATCAAACTTCTAGCATTTGTTCATGGCTCATTCATTTAACCTATAAGAATATGTATTTAAACATAATGATATGTTTAACTATCCACGACTAAATAAAATAATAGAAAACTAAAAGATTTCATATTTTGAAATAAGTGCTTTTTTCAGTATTTTTAAACAAAGATCATACATATGGCAATCCCAAAACAAATTTTGCTTCATTTTGTAGAGCAGACAACTCTGCATCAATTCATGTATAATAGGAAATTTTAAAACACGAGCACGATGTACTTTCAAATTAAATACTAGAGATAGGTATAGATTTTATCAATTTCAACTTTTCTAAAATTTAATGCAAATGTCAATGATTTAGACATACAAGACTTGTCGTGCATAACACAATAATAGTTAAACATATTATTATGCCTAAATACTAAACATCGCTCTATCGAATGAGCCATGAACAAATGATAGAAGTTTGATAGGTTTTGAGAAAATCAAAAATACAAAGACAAGTAAAAATTTACGATTTTCCGATCAATCGGTGATGTCCAACGTAATATTTTGTCCTTAAACTCTTAACAAAACACTTTCAGAAAGAGTTATTGCAGGGTTGGTAGTCATTTTGAATGCTCTTTCGAATGGCAATAGTATTTAGTTCAGTGTTCTGGCGAAGGCGCTCTTAAGTACAAATAATTTCTTCTTTGATGATAAAGAATAGTTCTCCGCTAATTCATTTAAGTAGGCTGAAAAAGAGTACGATACATTTTCATGAATAAGTTTATTTGTTGTTCTTAGTTATAAGAATGACTTATTTTACATGAAAAATAATGTTCAAGTCTTTTGATATCAATATAGATATACATCGGGGAGTTTTGAAGTTGTTTGACAATAATACAAGACTCATCGATTACGACTTCGTACTTAGTTTTTGCTGCACTCTGACATTCATCGCCCTAGGATCACTCCAATTTTTTGGAATGTTTGCTTTTCCATGGATGGTATGATGAATATTTTGACGGCTCATTAAAGTACTACAACAAACACATATCGGTTTCGATGCTCCTATTGGGCTTGGTTTGCTCGAGTCTAGAACGTTACAGTCTTGTAATATTCCATTTTTTTTCCAAAAACTCAAAATTTGCATTTCGGCGTGTGGTGCACGAAGGTTCAGCATCGTATCTGGTTTTAAAAAGACAATTTCATTACGTCCCGCAAGAAGATTTTTCTGTATTAACAAATCACGTATTCGCTCGCATTTGTCATCACTGATTCCATACCTTTGTTGAACGTTGCTTTTTTCAATGTGATTCACAGCTACATATAGAGTTTTTTTGTGAATACCTACAGCAGTTGTATTGACTCGACGACCTTCTTCCGGTACTTCTTTGTTTATCTCAGCATGAATTACACTTGCGATAATACTTGTATGTTCGGATAATTTCACGGATTTGCCAACTAAAGATTCTAATTCGAGGTCAGTTTGTGCAAAATTGACCCGATCAGCAGGATGAACTACAAGAGGATTTTGTGGATAGAGGTCAGCTTGTTCAGCTCGTAATTGGAATCTTTCAAGCACTCTGGCGAAGTCGTTGCTAAATATTAGATCGACACGGGAGTCAAAATTCGACATTATCTCTTTGAGATCTTTTCGTAATTCACGATCTTGTTCAACTTCTTTATTCAAATACGTTCTGAAATTTTCGGTTATCTTGTGAATTCTTTTCATGGCATCATCTACTTGTTTATCCTCTGGCGTGATTTTCTTGATATCGTCCACACATTTTTTGAACTCTTCGCGAGCCTTGCCCCAAAAATTCGAATGCTTTTCACTGAGGGTTTTTTAACATCTTCAAGAGTTCTTAGAAGTTTCTTATAACTTTCCTGTTGATTAAACTTTTTCTGATCAATTTGGCCTCCATAACTACCTTTGATGATGGAGAACTTATGCCAACCTTGAGAAATTATATAACGCAAATATTTGTCATTCTCAACATAATTTGACAAATGTTGCCGAAAAGCTGCACCATCGGGAAACGCTTCTTTCAATCCAGGATATTTACTCACAAGTGCTTGATGAAGGCAATTATTTTTCGCTGTACCAACATTTTCATTTTCATCTCCATGCACAAGAAAATGATTATTTTCGAGTGCAATTGTTGTTGTATGCGATGGATTCGATGAACTTGAATAATCATGGGATGAACCATCTTCACCTTCAACAACAATACGAATACCAGTAAATTTTTTACCATCACCGGTTATGTTCATTTCGCTCATATATTCATGTACAAGAAATGCACATGCTTCAGCACATACCATATCCATGGGCACATTTTCACGTAGAATATTAGCAAACATTTTTTGACTTCTTGTTTTAGCTAATAATTTCATTAAATTATCATGATAAGTTTGAAGTTCTTTTTTATGTTCATCAGAATCCATTTGTTCACTTTTTGTTTTATCATCAAACTCTTTCTTGAGAGAATCAAATTGTTTTTGATATTTTTCTTCTTTCATTGAGCGATATTTCGTTTTTATTGCATTGCCAGCAAGACTGATTAATTGATTGGCACCGAATGACAACAGAGGGGCAACTATTTGATTGGCAATAGCTTGATTGGACGTTTGTATTAACACTTGCTTCCATTGTTGTGTTGATCGTTCGCAAGAAATTTTAACATTCGTCGGTGCACTTATACGTGTAGTTGTCGCCGATGTTTTCTCATCGATTGCTTCCTGAATAATTTTTGTAGCTTTATCGAGAAATTTTTTAGCAGATCCTTGCACTTTGACGAGTTCAGTCATGACACCTTCAATTAACGATACGCTTTGTAAGGTTTTCAGAACTAAAAGCACTGTCTGTATCGATTTAGCTGAGTCAGCTTTTCCAATTTTTCGCATAGCTTCACCAATACCACGTGAAACTGCTCCATAGATACGTTTACACCAGCTATACATTGTTTGTAACATAGATTGACCTTCGAAACATTCTCGGGTGACTTGATCCATGAGTAAACGTGCCTGATCTTCGCCAAGAGTCATGTAAGCATCGGACACAACTTCATTTAGTGGATGTTTTTGAAAGATAACATCGAGATTGCTCGTAATAGTCTTCTGGATTGCTTCACAAACATCATTTAGATAATTTGTAACGATCTTAATCAAGAAAACAATAATTTGAAAAAAAGTAATGATATATGCGTTTCAAAACTAACTCAAAATATAAAATAACTTACATGATCAACAGCACCTTGTGCAGCACCATATGCAACTCCTTCAAGTACTTTACAACCAATTCGTTTCATTGTCTCTTTAATAACTGTTTTCCTTCCGACATTTTGAATGAGTTCTTTACCAACCATTTGAGCAATTTTTTTACCGCCTTCGGCACGTACCGGGCCGACAACTTTATTACCGATTCGTGATACAGTTCGACCACGTGCTAGAACACCACCAATCATACAGGTGACTGCACTCATAGCCATGCTCCATTTTTTATGTTCCCAATAGCCAGACATTCTCATATATCCACTGAATAAACTTCCAGCTGCGAAAAATAGATCGCTAATACCTGAAAAAGACGAGTTTTCGATTAAAATTTGAATGAATTCGAAAAAATAAAGAAATACCTTCATTGATCAAAAATGATGCAGCATAAGTACCAACTCCAGCTGTAAAAATTTCCAGTACTGCACCGGCAACAATTTGTGATATTCCTAGAGCAACAACAACTGCAAAATTTCTCCAAAATTTCCATGAATAACGTTGTTCTTCTAGAGTTATCAAGTTTTCTAATCCATTCAATGAAAACCATGATGCTTCAACAACACATGAATTTTGTTGCATCTTTAATGCATATTCAAGAGATGAAAAAAAACAATCTGGTGTATCATATTTGTCAATTCCACAACGAAGTTGTTCAAGTGTTTTCTTAATAAATTCAATGTTTTCTTTCTTTGAAAGATTTTGATGATTTTTTGCATAAGTATCTATGGGTCTTTCGAATACATCCTTCAAATCAATTCGTTTAAGTATTGCATAATTCACTTGTACATCTTCGATTATACCTCGATCGATCAAATCATAAAATAATTGTTCATAAGGCTTAGAAGTCAATCGAAGTTGTAACTTTGTGCTAATATCTGCCTTTTGATTTTCTTGAATATCATTATATTGTTTTTCTAAGTGTTGATAAGCTAGTTGATATGCAAATTTTGAATTTAGAATCGCAGAAACAGCATCTTGATAACATTGTGGTAATGCTGAACAATCTATGTTTGCTTTTAATCTATATTTACCTTCTGTAATTTCTAAAATTCCATCATCATTTCGACTGAGAATTTCAAGAATTGCAATTCCATCTTCTGTCGAAATCTTGTATTGTGTTAAATCAGACAAATTAATCGAATCAAATTTATCAAAGCTTTGTTGATTTTTAATTTCATTCGGATTAATTTTAGCTTTCCGATTTATTAATGCAAGTATTTCATTAATCTCTGCATTGATAAAAGAATTATTCATTACTGAATGCCCCAGAATATCTTCAATACTATTTATAAATAGATGATAGATTTGTGATATACATTTTTGTTGTTCACTGAATGCTTCAATATGAATCAAAGAATTTGCTGCTTTTTTTTTAAATGATTCAACAATGGCTTGATCATTGGAACAATCACTGATTCTTTGTTCAAGTAATTGGTTAGCTTGAAGAAGATCTTGTGTGAGTTGTTGAAAAGCTTGACCAGATTTATTTAAGAGTGAAGAAGTTTTTCGTTTTATTGTTATGAATGATATATAATAAAGTGCTTCAGGTAAATAATATGAATATTTTTGAATAATCTTCTTGTAGTATTTTTCAGCTTCATCATATTCTTTATTTTTTGCATAATGATTACCTAATTTCAATAACTGACTTGAACTATTTAACCATTTAGTAAAATCGAACGTAATTGATGTCAAAAAACTTTTTAAATGCTTAAAAAGAACATTTCTGTTTGATGTATCAGTTGCTTGAGTTTCGATCAATTGTGAATGTTCATCTAACCAAAAAGCCCATTTATCCAGAAAACTATCAAGTAAAAGTTTATCAATTTCTTTGAGATCTTTATCTAATATCCATAATTTACGAAGTTCTTCATAATGTTCTTGAAATTTTTTGAAACAATTTTCTTCGATGATAATTCTTTCATCGTAATATTTTTGATTGTTTTCAATCGTTGTAATTCGTAAACGTCACGAACATTTTTCAATTGAAATATTTTCGAGCTATACGATCCACCATCTTCATCATTTCCTATAACGATAAGTTGACCGGAACCATGTTCACCACACCTTGCTGCACGACCATAACCTTGTTCTTCGATTCGACAATTATTTGGCAAGAATGTTACAATAACATGTAATCCACCAACTTCAACAAGTTTCTGTTCAAGTTTTATATCGGTACCACGACCAGCTAAGTTAGTTGCTATAATGACCTTTCCACAACTCAATAGTTCATTGCCTTGTCCAAAAGTGAATTCTTCATGTTCTCGTTTGTAAATATAAGGTTTTTTTAAATTTTCATAGATAGTATTGTTAAGATTTTGTTGAGCGTCTTCGACGGCACGTTTTACAAGATACTTTGATATATAATCGACATCTTTTACTGTTTCACAAATAATCAATACTGATCGATGTTTAGTAATTTTCTTCCGTGTTTCATCATAAATACTTTGTGCCCAGAGTTCTTTAAAAGCAGCGATAATTGGTCGTTCTTCAAAGAAATTTTTTGGTTTCGATGTTGGAATTTTAATTAAATCAATATTGTAAAGTTCATTGAGTATTTTCTTTTCATCTCGTGAACCCAATGTACCTGAGAGTCCATAGAGATTTTGATAGAGTTTCAAATAAGATACATTAGAAATAAACACGGCTTTTAAACTCATCAAAGACAATTTACAACCATATTTTATTTGAAGGAATTGATGTAGATCCTCATGCCATTGTGAACTACTTTGATCGGTGCCTGTATTCTTATCGATGATAATAATTTTCGGATTGAGATCTGGATCTAATCCAGTTCGATCGACATCAATAACATAATCGACTCCTTCACTCATAAATAATGCATTTTTAGCATTATCAATAAATTTATCTAGATGATGTTCGACAAAAGCATAAAAGTCTGATGGTATTTTAATAAATTGTTGACGATCGGCTATAGTATTCAATAGGAAAATTAACCGATTTTCAGTTTTCTGCTTCTGAAATCCGAGTTGTCGAATATGTGCTGTGTAATCTTTCAAATTCATAAGTAATCGTCCATCTTCACCGATTGTTTTCGATTTAATTAATATTTGCCAAACATCATCATCAACTTGATCACGTGTTATCATACCATAAAGATCTGCAATAATCGATTGTTTAATGGCTGTATTATCATAGACTCTATTCAAATCATCTAATGAAAGTACTGGTTGATTGACACTTCTCCATATAAATATAAATAATGACTGTAGTTTGTCCATATTTGCAATATCATGAGATAGATAAAGCATATTATTTCCATTATCCAAAAGCATACTATCAACTTCATCAACGATAACATTTTCAAAATTTCGTGTACCTAAAATATTCTTTCCATAAAAACGATCTAATAAATAATCTCGTTGAAAACTCGATAAATCACCGTAAACAACATCACATCTATTGAATGTTTGTGCTCGTTGATCAATATCTTCACTACAAATATGTCCAACACTGGCACCAAATAATTCATATAGATCTTTATTACCCTTTGGTGGATCTGACTCAGCATCACGTTTTGCTAATACTGAACAACTAGTTACAATATCTAATTTTTCTCCGTATAGGCATTTGATTATGCAAAAAGTTGTTATAATCAATGTTTTACCTTCACCAGTAGCTACTTGTGATAATAGACTTCTTTCATTCATTAACATTAACATGACAACTAATTTTTGTGTATCACGAAGACTAAAACGACGTTTTAATCGTATGCCTCGATTAACAATATCGAGAATATAGAAATTACAATTTTCAATACTCTTAATTTCTTGAATATTTGATCGTATAAAATTAACGATACGTCGCAAATTATTTTCATCAATAAGAATGCTTTCATTAGTAGTCGCTTGGTTATTTCGATTAATTTCATTTACAATATATTTTAAAACAAGATTTTCACTATTAGTTGTTTGTTTGAGAAGATCTCGAATTTCTGATAAATGTTTAAAGACATCATCATCTTTGTGTGATTTTGTAATCATTTCTACGAGTCGATCAATATCTCGATCTTCAGATTCCGAAAGACCTAATTTTGTCATGAGATCTTGAATTTGACAGTAATTTCTTGATAAAGCTATATTTTCTCGACATAATTGAAGTAACTCTTGGCCGCTATAACGCACGTTTGATTCTAGAGATAAAGAAGATAACTTTGAATTCAGAATACCAAAGTCATCAAGAATATTTTCACATAATTCCATATCTTCAGCATAAAAACGATGTACAAATATTAATAAAGTTTTAGCCGAAAAAACTGTTGCGCCTTTGATAACATTGATAAGATGTTGAACAAGTTCATTTCCATACAAATTCTCTAGTTTCACTAAATAGAACGCACATTGTTCAAGATTTTCATCACTGAATTCTAATCTACCATTGCTTAAAACATGTTGCCAATAAGTTTCTTTAAGTGTCCATGACCATTCCGACAGGTCTAATTGATCTAGTAACGTTGTATTATTTCTTATATATGGTAATAAAGTAAGCATATTTGAAAAAGCTTCTTCAGTAATAACTGATTCTGATTCATGTAACTTTTTTATGATAAGAATTTTAACTGATGTGTTCATAATTTTTCTTAGTAGATAGCGTAATTTTTTTTTAGCATCTAATCTTTTCCGAATTGAATTTTCAAGTTTGATTAAAATAAGTTCATCAATATAATGATATTGACTATGAGAAAGTATGATGTACGAAAATAAATCAGGATGTATATCAAAATCAGTCCAACATTCAAGGATAGTATTAACGAAAATCATTATTTCATTTCGTTCAAGATGACACCCATCACATGTAAAACAATGAAGTAATGATGAAAGAATTGAATTTGGTTCCATTGAATCACTAGATAATTTTTCTAAACGAGTCTCTAGTTCATCACGATCATCTTTAAAATATTGACATAATTTGTAAACGACAAGCTCATCATTCGTATTTTCTTTTCATCAGGTAAAAGGTATTTTTCATTAAATCGAACAGATTGAAATTTAGACATCAATCTCTGTCGCGAGAAATCTAGTTTAATGAGACCTTGATCAATAATTAAATTTTCAATGGTTTGATTATCACCAATTAAAAGATTAACAATCTGTTTGCCATGAACGAAATGTTCACGGTTACAAATCAATTGATTAAACTTTGTTTTTTCATAGACTCGAATTTGTAATCCATTTTTCCAAGCAACTAATTCAAGAAGAGGTGCAAAAGCAATCGTTTTATTTGATAGCATTTGTTGTAGACAAATATCCAAAATGGCTTCGTTAAGTTTCGTATGCCAGTCGATTATTTCATGTTGTTTCTTTATATAGATATTGTAGAGTTTTTCTAATAATCCTTGGTCAATATTTTGGATTTGTTTAGAATCACTATTTGGAGATTTTTTGAATAAAAACGTTGGATATTCATGTGAGATCTGCCAAGTTGCTTTTGGTAATCGATGCGACAAAGAGTGTATTGCTAAAAGAATACTATTTAACGAATTTTCTTTTTTATCCATGAAGTTTTTTTCAAATTGCATATAGCTCACGATTATTGGATCACAATTTTTGCTATTCATATTTTCGGCGACTAGCCATCCGATCATTTTTGCTAATGTATTATTAGTAATTTTTAAAGTTCGAAAATTATTAAAAAGAGCGAATAAATATTTTACTAAATCATGATCCTGGTTCAAAATTTCTTCCATGTAACAGGGAACTTTATTATTAAGCTCTGTTGAATTCAAGTTGTTTTCGTCAAAACTACGAAAGACTTCTAAAACTTTTTCCCATTCGGTTTTATTTCTTTTCAATTCGGATAATTTTGGAAACGAATGATTGTCATCTTTTTGCCAAAGATGAAGAAGTTCCTCAAGTTTTTCTGTACCAATGTTAATCGAAGCAAGTTTATCATAATTAGTCTTGATCATATCCAAGTTCGAAGCAGACAGTTGATGTTGACAAAGTTCATGAAAAGCATCTTCAATATTTCTATATTGAAAGGCTGCACCTTGAAATTCACGAAGCCATTCTAATTCTTCATAAGATTTATCTGAGATTTTCAAATATTTTCCCGAATTAAAATTATTATTCAAATTTATATCGTCGTTGATTTCCACCAGAAGGTTATCATCGACAATACCACGGAATTTTGCCAATCCAAACTTTTGCCAAAATTTAATCTTTGCTGTTTCTGTTGTTTCGATTTTTCGCTGTGTTTGATATATACGAAAGTGATCTTCTAATTTTCCCAATTCTTCACTGGAGAATTCGTCTTTGAATATTGTTGTCCAAAGATCAGCATCACTGGGACTATTAATTATATTAGTAATAATACCTAATTTTTGCTCTCTACGAATAGTACTATCCATTTTCACTAGTTGTTTTGGTTCAGTTTTGGTTTTCCTAGTGACTTCATAGATTCTATATCGACTAACTTTTTCACGTGAACGTTCTTTGAGCGATTCGACTTCTTCGAATGCTTGTTTTGCTTTTCGTCGCATCAGATTGAAGTTTATTATCGTTTCGGAATGCATTTGGGATACAGTATTCATCAGATTATCAGCTTTTTCAAAGTATTTACTATATGTTTTCTCCATAGCTTTTTCTGACATCATATTTTTGCGAGTTGCTTTTGCTTCTTTACGTCGTTGACCTTCAATACGTGTTTCGCGCCATTCCTCGCTTTCGGTTAATATACGATGTTCAAGAACTGATGTTTTAATGGTCGCATAACAAGCTGAAGATCCGAGCTCATCATAACGATATCCACAGTAAACTCGACTAGAGCTATTTGTAGAATAATCCATAGTTAGTCGTTGATTGTGGCCTCCACCGAATTCATCTATACGTGTCCAATAAACATAATCTACATAGCCAACATCCCATCCATTCTTGCCATATTGTCCAGTCCGACCGGATTTTCCATTTTGACCCCTAGAACCTTTTGTACCTACGATATGAACAGAAAATGGCTTATTTTCTTTTGTTGTAACAACACATTCACCTTGAAATCCTCCATCTCCACCTAATCCGTTCAAACCACCACGACCTCCTACCTCGCCTTTACTTCCTTTATATAATAAATAACATTGAAAATCACCATATCTACTTAACGAGTAGATGATTTTTTGGCCGTTACTTAACTTAACTTCGATATATCCATTCGGAGGATATCCAGTCGGTTTTCTCCAGCATATCTCCGCTTTCCCTTTCGATAATATTTTATTAAGTAATGTTAAAACATCTTGTGTCAGGGACCAAAAGCGTATGGGGCTAGGATATTCATCCTTCAATTCACTCATGGTAATTCCTATGCCGTCTTTTCCATTAGCACCATCACCTGCATCTTGTCCATTACTACCATGTCCACCATTTAGAATCACTGTCAAGTTTTGAGCATTGTTCATTTGTTCAGCTAATATCATTACATTACCACTACTTTCACCAGAGTGTCCATCTTGACCATCCTGACCATCCTCCCCATAGGAACTGCCTCTGGAAGCCTTCGTGAAATGTTCTCGCGAATGTTGAGAGCTGTCCAAACCTGAAAGTTATTCCGCGAGTTAAATCACCTTATGCGGCGTCTCATTCTCACGATGCGAAAACGCCATTTCGCTACAGCGCTTGTAATGCAGTTTCATATCCTGATCTTCTGCTTTCTATCAGCTATTCACCCATTCGTCTCCATATGCTTTGACTACATCATATTCTAATCGTATGACTTTCTGATCTTCTGCTTTCTATCAGCTATTCACCCATTCGTCTCCATATGCTTTGACTACATCATATTCTAATCGTATGACTTTCTGACTTTCTGATCTTCTGCTTTCTATCAGCTATTCACCCATTCGTCTCCATATCCTTTGACTACATCATGTTCTATTCGTATGACTTTCTGACTTTCTGAGTTTGTGACTTTCTGACTTTCTGAGTTTGTGACTTTCTGACTTTCTGATCTTCTGCTTTCGCACACGAGCCTTTAACAATAAGTTAGATGATACCTTCACGTACATATAATCAGAAAGTAAGAAAGTCAGAAGATCAGCAAGTCCCAAACTCAGAAAGTCGAAGAGTCAGAACGTCATAAGATCAGAAAATTACGCAACTCACTATGTATCCCCTGAACCTTCGAATATACTTCTAACAGTAAAATCACTCGCCGAATAAAGTCTGCACTCGGCCATCTATGCGAATGTTTACCCGATAGATTCCATTCACATTCCTTGGATACATTAACTTTCGTAGCCATTACAAATACATTGAACCCATGCCAAATAGAATTCTTTAAATCATAATCGATTTCAAACATAAACAAAGAAATGAATCGAACTTCATCGATTCCTTTAACAAGTCCTTCACGCTGTATAATTTCCTCAATTTTCGGTACTTCTTCGGACATGTAAATGACTCCACCAATGATCTCAATGATAGATCGATTTTTCAGGTCTTTTATGGTTATTTCTACAGGCGTCAAATAGAAGCTAATTAATGATAAAAATTGAGTCTCTAGAAAGAGATAATCCGATTCCAGATGTTTAACCAATCGTAAAAACTTTTGAAGTTGCTGACTATAGGCTGTTTCATTTGTTGGAATCTTTTTCATAAGTAGTTTTAGAAAACAACCAGAATATGATTGTGCTGCTGAGCCTTCCTGGAATTCAACTAATGTTTTTCGTACAATAGATGGTATCGTATTCGTCTGAAAACATAAGGTAAGATATTGCAGCATTTCAAGTTCTTGAAAACTATCGTTGGCAACTTCAAGTATTCTTCTCCATAAATAAGCCTTCAAGTTCGTAATAAAGCTTGTTAAATCATATTCATCGATCAAACTTAAATAGGACTCTAACTTTACGATATAATATGCTGGCTCGCACATTCTTGTTATGCCCGTGATCGTCGAAAATTCATCTGAATTTCGAATGAAATTTGTTACGAAATCTTTGTTCTGACAACATGCATCAAAATGACGTTCGACTTCGACACGTGCACATTCAAGAAGAATTTTGATATAGTAAGTTTCAATTAGTTTCACATCTGCTAGATTTGGTGATTCTTCAACCAATAAGTCCTTGAAAATCAATTGTTTGATTTGTTCTAAACTTAATCTTTGTTCCCAAAGACCATTCGCTATTATAATTTCAACTTCTTCGGCAAACATTATTTACACTGCAAAGAAATCAAAATTTAAATAAAGAAGAAAAATTAAACGGCGATCACCAGTTTCACGAATATCGACATGTATCTGAAAGACATAAGATAAAGATACTAGTATGTTTAGAGAAGTTGATATAACTATAATGTATATGAATTAACTCTTTGTCTACAATCACAGTTTTTAATTGATGAATATATACTCGTAAATTGAATATAGAATGGCTGTGAGAATCATTATTGCAAAATCATTGAAAAATACATTCGAGAATTCGCCAGCTTTTAGTTGGCATCATCAAGAATGATGCAAACATTAAAACAGAATAAGGTTTAAAAGAGGGGAAAAAGAGAAAAATCAGCAGATAAAGATATTTCATTCATATCTTTATCTGCCCAGTTCGATGGATTCGACTTGCGGATCCGGTCGGATCTCATCGGTTAAACGGGAGAGGGGATTTCGTCAGATCCGATAGGAATTCATCAGAAGTTGTCGGATCCTTTAGACTGAATTCCGATAGGAAATCATCGGACATCAGAAAAGGATCGAAATCAACAGGATTCCTGTCGGAAGTCCAGCGTTCTGACACTTTCCGACGTTCGACGATTTTCTATCGGA
The DNA here is from genome assembly GCA_905250885.1 of Didymodactylos carnosus. Classification (NCBI taxonomy): domain Eukaryota; kingdom Metazoa; phylum Rotifera; class Eurotatoria; order Philodinida; family Philodinidae; genus Didymodactylos; species Didymodactylos carnosus. The sequence continues at coordinate 5,942 of CAJNOQ010003412.1, read as the reverse complement.
ATTCAGTCTAAAGGATCCGACAACTTCCGATGAATTCCCACTGGATCCTAGTCGGAAGCTTCGACCTGGGTGCTGAATTTTCTCTTCATGTCTATTTTTTTTCTCTTTTTCTCCTCTTTTAAATCTTGTTCTGTTTTAATGTCTGTATCATTTCTGATGGTGCCAACTGAAAGCTGGCGAAAGCTCGAATGTATTCAATGAGGATCATTATTTCAAAATCATTGAAAACTTTTCAATGATTTTGAAATAATGATTCTCATAGCACTTCCATATTCGATTTACGAGTATTTATTTCCCATTGGCCTACAGAATATATACTCATTCTGTCAATTGTGTGATACTAGAGGCAAAAAAAACCTACCATAATTTTTCACCTCTTAAATATAGGTTCTTATTTGCTCATCTATGGAATTCTACACGTTATTTAAAAAATGCACAAAATTCCATGTATTGCAAATTGTGTCCGTTCTATAAGATGCTATAGCTGGAAAAAACTTTCATTTATATGTTCAATCTATAGTACATGAACGACAGAATATTTTTATACTACTGATTCAATGTTGTACAATAGATCCAAGACATGGTTGATATTCACACGTAGCGCACGTTTTATTTGACTTTGGATACCAGCTCAAATATCAGCTCGACATCGACATCCACGAGGAGAAGGATGTGGGTGTGGGTACGAAGAGGAGACACCCACACACTCTACTCATTAGACAGAGGGCATTGAAAACCACATACTAAACACAAAAAATGAAAAACGAAGAGACTGAAGATTTCGAGTCGGGAAAGGAGGTTCCCTTAAACTTCGTCCCTGACTGTACATTTCTCTTTCTTTATCAGAATTTATAATCTGAGTGTCTTCTCCTGAATCATCTTCAAAATATCTAATTAGATAAGATCAGATTTTTATTTTTTCGTTCAACTTTTTGCTATTCGTGTGTTCATATTACTTATTTTATCACATTTACGTCATTTAATTGTATATGCCTCAATAATCTTTTTATCAACAATTATTGAGAGTTGAAGAATAGAATACCGTAATCAGTAGGAAAAGCCGAGTATCATTGCTATATTCAAGTGTTCTTTCTATTTGATCTTAAACATTTTGTTAGACTGTACTGATACACTTGAATATAGCAATGATACTTCGGCCTCTGCTATACTGATTACGATATTTTATTCTACAACTCTTAATAATTGTTGATAAAAAGATTATTGAGGCATATACAATTAAATGACGTAAATGTGATAAAATAAGTAATATGAACACACGATCTTTTCTAATTAGATATTTTGAAGATGATTCAGGAGAAGACACTCAGGTATATTATCTTACCATTTCGCTTCAACTCTTTAGGCTTCTGCTGGAACTATATGGTGTCGGAGTCAGGATACGAGATCTTAGCTTCTGGACGTGGAATTAAAATGAAACTTATGGACGACGACGTTGGACCCAAATGACGAGTTTTTATCAAAAGAATTTGCGATTGGAGTTTGCAAAAAGAATTTTTCCCTGCGGTCCCTCTAGGTGTTTCTTTTGCTGTTAATAATATTTTTGTTTTTCAGAATTTAATAGTAATCTACATCGAATTTTATTGACAGCTTTCGAATTTCACCTGAAAAGCTGGAGCTGTTCAGGCGCTATAGCGTTCTGAGAATACGTTATAATTTTAGCAATATGTAGTAAAATTCAGAACGCTATAACTCCCTAAATGATTTCATAGTTTTAGATGAAATTCGGAATCTGCCGATAAAGTTCGATGTACAAGTACTATTAAATTCTAAAACACAGAATACTACTAACAGCAAAAGGAAAACCTAGGAGGAGCACAGGAAAATTTTTTTTGCAAACTCCAATCGCAATTTCTTTTTGATAAGAACTCATCATTTAGGTCCAACGTCATCCTCCATAAGTTTCATCTTGATACCATGTCCTGAAGTTGAGATCTAGTATACTGGAGAATCCTAACTCCACTATTAGAACTATACCTAGGGCCTTACGAAATCAAAAAGAAATGCCATGACTTTTATATCAAAAACATGGAAAACAAGACGTTTCAGATGATGAAACGGCAATAAGAGCTGATCTATTTCAATTTCATTAATGAAATAAAAATATGTCAGTTTCTGGCTCCGTTTCACGCCATGACATTTCTTTAGCTTTGAGCTCTTGAGTACAGACTGACATTTCTGGTAACAATTGTACATTGACATATAGAACACTTTCACTAGAGAACTTTTCTATTAATTCTTGCTATTTTCTATTCATGAATGTGAAATTTTTGAGTAAAATTCGATATTTCTCCGAAGCGTACTTACACATTGTTTATCACTATTAGCGTCATCTATCAAATTATTTTAGAAATTTTATACAAACGAGTAGATACATTTTAAAGAGCTTTTAAATTTATAATCAGGAAAAGAGCAAGGAAAGATTTTTTAAAAATATCTATTAAATGAAAGTACTATGTGTATCTTTGTTATTTCAGGTCAACTTCGTTATAATACTGCTAGTTGCGCAATTAGAGACAAAAGACGCGGTTTTTTTTTGACTTTAATGGTCTTAATTGTAATATCTGCCTCCAAATTTCTGTTGCTACTCCTTCTGACTAGTATAGTATATTCTAATACATAGAATTATATGCAATAAAAAAACAAAAATTGCATGTATTCATTCAGTTTTCTATCGTCACTATTGAAAAATTCGGTCAATCATATTCCTTGTCTATAAAAATGTGAATATCAACTATCTTACACAGCGCAACGAATGCAAACCCAAGCTTACCAGCTATCTATTTACACTTAAATTCAGACTCCAACGTTGAATGATTGTTTTGGTTTGATTAATGATCGAATGTACGAAGTATCAGTTGCTGAATGAAAGGTGCTTGGTTTTTTCCAAGCAACGCCTTGTTTTGTATTGTTCTCTCTCATAGCGTCGACTTTTAACCTTTTTCTGTGTTATCGAAAAATACTACGTTTCTATTAGAATTTTCTCTTTTAGCGTATCTTTATCTTTATCTTGATGTCGCATGCAGATCACGCTTTCTTTTCTATATACGCTAAAAGAGAAAACTCTATTATCGAACAAAAAGATACATGAGTATGGGAGGAAAGAAACATTAGAGACATGGCAAATAAGTAGATATGTCTTATCGCACAAGATATGCTCTATATAGGCATTGCCTCACATTTGGCGTGATATCTTTGCGCAACACGTGGGTTGGTTTGAGCTTTAATTCGTTCTGGTTCAAGATTAAAGCTTAAACCAACACGTGAGTTTTTTCTTTTTCTGTTTCACTGTGTAAAGAAGAACAAGAAAAAAAATCAGTTCAGCGTTGTTTTCATTCACCGTTTTATTCTTACATATTAGAGCCGTAGCGTATAGCACATTTTAATGCGATGCATATGTCGACATTCAGACGCATTTGTTATGATAGAACGAAAAAACAAAAACGTTTCACTTATTTGCATGGGAATGAATTATTTTCCTGTCTATAAAAGACAAACGGCACAAAAAAACGAAGAAAATGTCCGTCATCTTTTTCTTCTTTGTCTTCATCTTTATCTTCATCATCCTTATCTACATCTATATCTTTCTCGTTTCGTTCGTCGTCACTGTATATTCGTACATTCATTCCAAACGGAATGAATGACTGATTCCTAAAAACTGAACAGTCACTGAACTGAATCCATAAAACACCGCTACGCTCAAGAAGGGATTGTCTGATTCAATGAAAAAGCCTTTTCTGCAGAATCACATTCCACGTCCCGCTAATCAAAGAAGAAATTGTACAACGATCGGTTAAAATATGACTTGAATGTGTTGAGCTCATGGATATAGTCGAACAAATATTCATGTAATCTGTTCCCCTCTGTGTACCGATAATTTCAAACGTATTCAGCTGAGAAGTATTTATTTGAGGTAGAAAAAGTCTCTTTCAATCTTTTTATTTAAACGAAAATCTATTGAGACATTTTTTTGACCCAGAAACATACTCAAACATGCTTCAATCAAAATGAACAATGTTTTTTTGTGTGAGTAAAATCAAAAGTTTCTCATAGAGTCACATGTCGTAATTTCGACACTAAATTTTTAGGTTTCGTATTTCGTGTTTTTCTCAGTTAATTATTAAGATAGAGTAAAACTTTTTATATAGCGACGTAGCTGACATTCAAGCCTGTCGATCTATGTAAAAGTATTTGAGTTATCAGTTATATTAATTGAGATAAAAGGATTAGAATAGCATATGTCTCGAATTTTTTTCTTTTCTGTCCTTTCCTAGATTCGCCACGCCACGTATTTTTTCTTCCTAATTCCACGTCCAGAAGCTAAGATCTCGTATCCTGACTCCGACACCATATAGTTCCAGCAGAAGCCTAAAGAGTTGAAGCGAAATGGTAAGATAATATACCTGAGTGTCTTCTCCTGAATCATCTTCAAAATATCTAATTAGAAAAGATCGTGTGTTCATATTACTTATTTTATCACATTTACGTCATTTAATTGTATTCAAAATATTGAACGTATTAATCAATTTTATGATTATGTCACAAGTACATGGATAGACGACGATGCATTATTTCATATATCGTTATGGAATTATTTCAATTTTAAAAGTTTAAGAACGAACAACAATTTGGAGGGGTGGCATTATCGTTTAAATAATGATTTGAATCATATTAATCACCCACATTTTTATATATTTATTCGTGCAATCCAAAATGATTATGCTCATAATGCCGCAACATTATCAAGACATCTAGCCACTGGTACATTACCACCACGAAAAAAACTATACGTCAATCGAAATGCAAGATTGCTCAATTTGGAACATCGTTATCAAGCACACACATTGACATTGGAAGAATACTTCGACAAAGTGTCAAGATTAGTAGGCGTTAAGAAACTTTGATTTTTTTTTGTTATTGTACTACTGTATATACACATAAAATAGTTCTCTCTTTTATATCAATTAAACCAATTTATATTCAACTAATTTGTGTTTGCGACGAAACGGGAACAGTGGTATTTTTATTTTCGACGAAACAGGAACACTGGGAAAATAATGTTTCGACGAAACGGGATAATTAATTAAGCTTTCAACGAAACGGGAATACTCGAAAATATTTGAGTTATCAGTTATATTAATTGAGATAAAAGGATTAGAATAGCACATGTCTCGAATTTTTTTCTTTTCTGTCCTTTCCTAGATTCGCCAGACCACGTATTTTTTCTTCCTAATTTCGACACTTTCATACAAATACATGAAGTTTTTACATCTACGTCAAGAAAAAAGTCTTTTTGGCTTACCAAATTGATCGAAACCTTCTTATTTTTATATAGAAATCTCAGAAGACTATGGTGAGTCGAACCATATATATTTTTTTGAAAAGAGCACATGTTTTCATGCTGTTCTGAGAGGCTGGCAAATAGTAACTCCTTAGGAGTTCGATAAAAGTCACGTACTGTCAACTTCTCGCTTATGCTGCTTGCTGTGTCTCACTACTCATCAGTAATACTACTTCTGTGGGTCAGAAGACTATGGTGAGTCGAACCATATATATTTTTTTGAAAAGAGCACATGTTTTTATGTATTGTAATAAATGTGTGTAGAAATGATGAAATTCATACGTTCGGCGTTGAGAAATAATTTTGACACACATATATGTTCATTATTCGCTGGAGAACAGCCAGAGGATGGCAAATAGTGGCTCCTTAGGAATTTTGAAAACAGCAAGGCAATTATCAATTCCTAGAACGGCTCAGCCCTTATAGCGTGCGGGTTAGGTTAAGTCGTTATGTCTTTCTAGGTGTGCTTGGCTAGTGATCAACAACTCTACATCTCTGGGTCGGGTAAGGTTGAGTTATCATATCTGTAGTCAACATATATCAGTAAATTTCTGGGTTGGGTTAGGTTGAGTTGTCATGTGTG
>CAJNOQ010003411.1:0-20336 GCA_905250885.1 Didymodactylos carnosus | reverse complement strand
TGGGAATTATTTATAGAAATTCGACCTCGATTTTCCAGAATTCTGGAAATTCGACTTCGAATTTCCAAGTTTCTTGTAAATTCGATTTTCTAGAATCTAGAAAATCCTCAGGAAATTTATATATGGACTTTTTGAAAATCGCCGAGCATTTTCTATAAATAATTTCCGACATTACAGTGTAGAGCGCTACCGTAGAACGTAGAAAAACGAAGGTAGTATGAAAGTTACATGTCAACCGTTGAGAACTGAGTTATCTCGCGCTTTTCCAGCTCCGTATGTCGTGTATAAAAACATTCGTAACCACCACTTCAAAAGCTGTTGTATCAGTTTCGGCCTTAAACATAAGCATAGAGTAAAAGAAGACCAACTTCTCTTTAAAAAACTACTTGTGAGGAATCGAAGCTGAACTCATCGGACACTGTTTTCTCTCAAAACATTCGATGCAATTCGACACGGTGATTACGGATAATAAGTTAAGGGTACCCCCTCCCTCTTTTCTGCAAAAACTTTTCATTTTGAGTTAAACACAGTCCAATGTAGAAAAAGTCTGGGCTATAAAATGAGACTACTTCCAGCTCTCCATGACCTTCCTCGAAAAAGTTATGAAGTTTTTAATGTTTTCTTTCAAAGCCTAAAAAATCTCAATTTTTTAGTTTCATAAATTTTTCTCTCGTTTCTTATATTTTCAGACTTTTTTCTGATTCATGGACTGATAGAAGAAAGGCTGCTCTTCAAAATGAGATGCCTTGCAGAATTTTCCGATGAGTTTTCGTGAAGACATAAGCATCACCGCAAAGGACCTGAAAAACAGAGCCCTATGTACGATATGTGTTTTTCTCACTATGCGTTTTTTTGATAGACCCTTCAATCCAGTCACATTACGACCCCTCGAAATAATGGTCTGATCGAGCTTAAATTTTTACCACAGATACTTCAGACCCTATCCCAGGAATAAAAAAATTTTTTAACGTTTTCGATTTCAACTTTAAGTGTGAGAAGGTTTTTAAAATGAAAAACCAGTTTTCTATACAGGACTTTTAGTATTTTTCTAATATCTCGAGAAGGAAAGCACATTTTTTGAAAAAAATTTTACTCCTTTAGTTAAGGTCTAAAGGTCTAATCTATGGTAAAAAATTGAGCTCGATCGGACCATTATTTCGAGGGGTCGTAATGTGACTGGATGAAAACTGGAGTTTGCCAGAAAACCCATATAAGAACATCTCAGAAAATTCTGGGCAAAAATATATCGATTTTCTTTTTCTATGTTCTATCTCTGCTATAAATTGGACCTCAATCGGACGTGTGCTCCACGTTTGGCAATAAGGTGAAAAAAGAGGGAGGGAGTACCTTTAATAATAAAGCGAACAGTCATAATTATCGTACCCGTATGTTTACATATTTAATAATCATTAGAGTTACGAAAATCGATTCTCATATTAACTGTGGTTGTTGACTTGTACGTTGGCTGACTAACTGCATTCATTATAGACGAATAAATACATTGAGCTTCATACAGTAAATTAGCAATGTTTGGATAAGTGGGAACATCAAGTAATAAAAGAAAAAGCTGTGTTGGTATTCTTCATGGAAATTCAGTTTTATCCACTGTTGATTTTCTATTAATCATGGGTAAATTTTTTCGTCTAATACATAAGAAAACGTTTCACGGTTTTATAAATGTACAGGTCAAGTCCTTTTGTTCAACTGAGACCCGCTTTTCGCTGTGGTGTCTTCTAGAAAACGAAAACTATAGGTGGTAAAAGGTTTCTAGAAGAACTTTTTCATAATGTATCTTGATCTATTTGCGCTGAAAACCTCACGACAATACAATAAGCTGTTCTGTAGATACTCCTGAAAGGATACCCTTAAGCCGTTCTTGAGATACGCTTAAAATATCTCGCTTCAAAGAAATTTTTTTTAAAACAGGCATTTGAAAATGAAAAAGACCTGATGAACCGTAGATGAGTGTCAAAGTTTTCAAATGAAACAGAATGGTTTTTCTAGGGTTCTTTCAGAAATTATGCACAAAAATTGTCTTCTATAAGGTAAATTTCTACTATTTTATAACAGTTTTTAATGTCGAGTCTAGATCAACGATACTCGCTAAACTCGTACATGATCGGAACTCACGTTTTCGAGTGCTTCAAAATGGTTTTAAAGATTTTAAAAGGTTTTGGTAGGTTTAGGTTACGGTAACCAAAGTTTACATTCTAATCTATTATACGCTGGAGTATATTGCTTGATTTGATCAATATTGATGCTTATTTGTCAGAAACAACAAAAGCCAGTTGTTCGTATATGTCAGAAAAGTAGAAAAAGGTTCAGAAGACGCTTTTGTTGTACCAAATGTAGGACGATCTAAGCGGCATAAAGAAGAACTGTTAATGTTGTCCTCAGAACCAACAGCACCGGACGGTTAAACATGTTTCCTAGAAATAATCAATAACCGATAGTGTCCGAAATAATAAAAGTGATGAAGATAATGTTTCAGATCAGCGTACGTTTGTTTCCGACTCATTGCATGTGCATATAAGTCGTCGCGTAACTGCTTTCAATCAAAGTCGAATGAAAGAAGACCACTACTGTACGATTGATTAAATTGTTTCAATTTTCGCGTTGATTTGTACCATGGCTAGCCATCTAGAAGAATGATTTTTAGCATAGCGATTACGTACGATATCAGAGAACTTGTTACATATGAACACACAGCGTTATCGCGATAAGCTTAATACATAGCGCGATACGGGCACGCTTTGCGATGAAACGGTGGATATGTTACATCGCGATAGATCGGCACGCCACGATATATCGTACGTTTTTCATCAAAAAAATCCTCATGGGTTATTTTTCCATGAAAAATGTGTATTGAAGTTAGTAGACATTTGGCGTGGTAGAATATGATGTATTTAGAAGATATCGAAAATGAGTGAATATCCGGCTTAATTGATAGAAAAAACATGGAACAGAAATAAAACAAGGTACAGACGACGAAATATAATATGTATTGAAGCTCACTTGCTTTCTATAGACACATAGTAGCAATACGTTCACTATTTGTTTTTGAGATGACTAAGAAAAAGAACAGACCGCTGGCGTTCGGGTAGTTTTGTTTTCTACTTTAAACGACTTTTTTACTATACTATGCTTGCTTTATTTAGAAAATTCGGACTAGACTAGTCATTTCTTCATACAGTCTTACTATTTTTTCCCGATATAATTGTTGCCAAAAAACGAATTTATACCTATATATAAAGTTAGGTATGTTTTTTGATAAGGAATGAAAATGCGTGTGCACACATTTGATATCTTATCTAGTTTTAAGTGGTACATTGCTTGGATCTCAATATCAGTTTGTGTAAGGAAGTCCAGAATATGCCAGATGCTTTTTTTCTTTTATGAAGTTTTAAAAATTGTTATGGCTTTCATAATAGCTATTGGTTAAATGAGAACAATTTTGTAGAGTGTTCTGTGAAAACTAAGTATAAAAACAAAATTAGACGAAAACTCTTTCCCTCATTTCATGGCAGAAGGATACACTGGTACTGTTACCTTTCTTACATTGTTTCTCTTTTCAAGGGAAGATTCGCGCAAAAAGCGCATTCATACATCTTACATCCTATTCTAGCCAAACGGTTGGCGATCAAACCAAGATTACGATAAAAATTTTAGTTCAAAGTGTCGAAGCGTTCACCAGTTAGTTGATATTTATGACGCTTCACAGGTAAGAATGAAAATTGTGAGAAAAAGAGAAATATGTTTGTTCTCTTCTTTCATTTTTTTTCCGAAAACATTTCCAACGATTCCTTTTTGAATGAATAAGTTAAACTCGATGTTTGGACAAATGATTTATTCAACAACTCTGATGAACTTCAACATAATTAATAATATAAACAAATCATAAACGATGATTATGACTTAATTGAGAAAGTTATACAAAACGGATCATGCAGTACAGGGTCATGCTGACCTCTCGGTACTTTCACCAGTGTTTTGGTGGACCAAATACTTGCCTCGTATTTTTCACACAATTCGTGTGTATAGTGTAAATTTTAATTATTAGCGTCGTGTGACCTTAGTGAAACGTGTTTAAAACTTTTTGATTACATCGGTGTTAATAAAAAAAACGCAACAGATACCTTATCTTTGAAGTATTTAGTATGTGAATTATCACGTTCTCTCATAACTAACAATTCAAACAGGATATCGAACAGTCTTAATATGAAAGTATAAACAGTGACTTTTCTTCTATATGTCGTCATTCTCACTGTTTCCTAATCTTTTTGTTATCATTTGAAGTCAATTTGACGTAAAAACGCAAACATATAAAGTACTTATTTTAAATAACTCTTTCCTTCTTTACTTTACGCCATACGCATCTGTGTCAAAAAATTTAAAATTATTTTCAGTATTAACCATGTCCACAATACCTTATGAAAATGGAGAATACACGGAAATAAATGGTGCTGCTGACAAAATCTTGCTGACAAAATCTAAACTTGCACAAAATTATTTACTGGAGAAATCTCAAGAATGGAATGTAGAATTGAAGAGCGAGGTATTTGCAAAAAAGATGGATCTAAATGATCCATTACAATATTTAAGAGGAGAATTTTATTATCCGAAAATGGGAGGACTTCCAAAAGGTATTTTTTTTCTTCTTTAAATGTTTTTTTAGATAGCTCTGCATAGAAAATCGTAAGCTGATAGAGTTAGCAACTTGACTCTATACATTTTTCTAGTTGATAAATCCCGTATCAATGTGAACGACGATAGCATCTATTTGTGTGGTCACTCTTTGGGTCTTCAACCTAAACGAACAAAAAAGTATTTGGATTTATGTCTTGATGACTGGGCTAAGCTGTAAGTTAATTTCAGTGTTAAATGTGTTCACTTGAATTGTAATAAAAAATGCAGACATATTTGTTCGTCTTCTTTTTTAGCGGTGTTTACGGTCATTATTACGGTTTTATGCCATGGGCCAAATGTGATTATCCATGTTTACCTACCATGTGTAAACTTGTTGGTGAGAATATATATACCATTATACATATGCAAAGGATATATTCATTCGCTTTTTTTTTGACGTTAGGCGGTCAGATGGGAGAAGTAGGAGTTATGAATCAGCTTACGACTAATTTACATTTTGTTATGGTAAGAAAACAAAATAGTGGCTAGTTGTTTTCTTATAAATTTGTTTGTTTTGTTAGATTTCATTTTATAGACCAACTAGCGAGCGTTATAAAATTTTATATGAATGTCAAGCATTTCCAAGCGATTCGGTACTGTTATTTAACTAAATTTTATTTACAATGAAATGCTAACTAAATGTTCATCTCTTATATTAGTATGCAATTAATTCACAAATTGAATTTCATGGCTTCAATCCAAAAGATGCAAAATTAATATTATCACCGAGAAAAGTAAATTGAATGAATCGTATATCTAGAGGGATATTTAATTATTTACTTTGTATCTTTGAAAAGGATGAAACATATATTCGAACAAATGATATTATTGATATATTAAAAAAGGAAGGAAAATCGATCGCATTAGTACTGTTCAGTGGTGTGCAATATTATAATGGACAAGTGTTTGACATGGAAACAATTACTCGAGTTGCACATGAACAGGTAACATGTTAATAGCATATACATATAATCAAAATATTAATGATACATTTTTGTTTTAAATACTGATAATCTAAACCAGTTATATGATTGTTTCTTTTCTAAATAGGGTTGTGTTGTGGGATTCGATATAGCACATGCTGCTGGTAATATACCAATGAAATTGCATGATTGGAATGTTGATTTTGCTGTGTGGTGTACATATAAGGTAGGATTTTTCATCTATAATTGCTTCGTCAATACATATTATTATAATTTTATTTTTAGTATTTAAATTCAGGTGCCGGTTGTATCGGAGGATTTTTCATCCATTCAAATCATTTCCATTCTAAACTTCCAAAATTAGACGGATGGTGGAGTAATCGAGATTCGACTCGATTTCAAATGTTAACTGGTGATAGATATTTAATCTTGTAAATTACAATAATTTACGAAAAGTATTTATTTAGATATTGATCGTGAGGAGAATGCAAATGGTTATCGAATTAGTAATCCATCAATACATCAGTGTGCAGCATTAGCAGCTAGTCTTTCGGTATATTTTAACTGACATATCAATTTTATTTCTATTGTGTTTTTCGTTTCTTAAAAGATATTTGAGGAAGTTGGTATTGATAAATTACATGAAAAATCAAGGTTGTTAACACAATATTTACAATATTTAATTGAAAACGAATTAAATAACAACCGTATGTTAATTATAATACTTTGTATGTTCTTTTATTTATTTATCATCCTTTTCGTTTTATCACCATTAAGAAAAATGTTTATCGTTTCAAATATTAACGCCAAATGATCCTGATCAACGTGGTGCACAATTATCACTAAAACCAGTTGAAATAACAGCACAGATTCTTTTTGATGAACTGGAAAAACGTGGTGTTGTTGTACGTATTTGTTAAAATTCAATGTTTTAATTTAAACTATTAATCGCTATCTTGTTTCATTCTATAGGTTGACATTCGACATGATATTATACGAGTGGCACCTATTCCATCATACAATAGTTTTTTTGATATTTATCAATTTATATCAGTTCTAAAAACAATTGATATTTCTATACTCTAATTCTTTTTTTATACTTTTAAAAAAAATTTTTTACTTTTTAATAGTTTACATGTAATAATATCTCACAATGAAGTTCTCATCAATGATGAATATATGTTAAATAGTTTTGTTCCATTACAAAGATAACTCATATTACAAATTTAAAAATGAGACCTATTTATTTCACTTTATCAATTACTCAAATATTGGTCATTAAAATCTATGAAGTTTTTCCAGTCTAATTTTTACTCTTTATTCTTGATAAAATATATAAAGTCACATTCTAGCCAAAAGATGATTTTTTTTTATCCCAAACATAATAGAAAAAAAAGAAAAGAAGAGAAATACACAGTATGCAGTCACAGCTAAATACTTAATAATAATAATAATAACAATAGAAAATACCAGAAAATTTAAAGAAAAAAAAGTTTAGACGATTGCCTTTTAGATGTAAAACGAGTACAGGTTATCTGTAATTAAAGCGAAAAAAAAAAGAAAGAAAACTGATTTCTTTAGCTAATCACCGGTGATATGGAAATTAGGTCATGAATATAGAACGTAAGATGAAAGTATCAGTTTTATTCTTCTTGATTTTCTTCTTTAATAATCACTAATGTATTATCATTATTATTGACTGTTGTTGGTGATTGTTCTGTTTCATTAAAACATTCTACTTTTACAGTTATTTCTCCATTATCACTCGATTCATCTTCATCAAATATTGTTTTACCTGATTCCAATAATGACGATGAAATATTTGGAGGAGTTTTGAGTGTTGCAGCTACAACAGCAGCAGCTTGCATTGCTTGAATAAACTGTTGCTTTTGTTGAGAATTATTTAGAATCGCTGCTTCTTGTTGTGAAAATAGAGGAGATAGCCAAGATTGTGATGCTAAATAATAGGACCAAGCTAACAGAAAACGATAATCAACTTGGCCATTTGTGAGACTAGTTGGAGAATTCAACAATGATAATGGAGTAGCAGTGCTGGTAGATGTTGGTGGAGAGGGAGAATTTGTAGTTGGTAGTGATGGTGTCACACTAACAGCAGGTTTTGTATCATCAGTGGAAAGTTTAAATGATGGTTGATCAATTTTTGATGTTCCTCTGTGTGGTAAACGAACACGACGGGTATCAATAATTTTAAATTGATCTATATTAAAAATAAAATTATCAAAACTATTTAGTCAAGAAATGAAATCAGATACAATGATGATAGACAGCGTACTTTTTTCATCTTCTTTTCGTGCGCGGTTAACATAATATTGAGTTACATCAGCTTTATTTTGAATAAAATTTCTTGCCATACCAGTGTGTTTATATTTAATATGATATGTAGCAGCATATCTTGTGTAAATTTCTTCACCACAATAGCCACATCTATAAACAAAACAAACTTTTTGAGCAATTCAGAATGCTTAACATGCTTTGGATAATAATAGAGATTTTGTCTTGTTTGAGTTATGCCTATAATACGTGGATTGGAACTATTAAGCCATTTTGTATCTGATCTTTTTAGTACTTACATGCGGTTTGAAAATTCGCGCTCGGCGCAGAGAAGAGAGAATTTCTTATCAAGTGTTCGCCTATTTTCCACATTATATTAAAAAAAATTATTATAAACCTAAGGAGGCACTAAAACGTTGACTGAACATTTCATCGTTATATGTTTCTTATCTATCCTGAGCTTTCGTTATTTTTCAAATAACACGTAGTGATAAATAGAAGCCTTTGTAGAGCAAGAAATTCTCTATGTCTGACATGGCCCTTTCGTCATGGATTAAAAAGTTTCTTTTTTTATGCTCGTTAGTTAAATTATGTTAAGAAAAGCCCCAACTATCCAACACTCATGTTTTAGAAGATAAGTCGTTTCGTTCTGATAAGATACTGTCTCTCAAAATTATCTTTTTACTTTTTAAATTGATTTCATTCAAACAGTCGCGCTGTTTGTTTGTCCTAGAGTATTAATGTCTGAGCTTGTTTAATATATAAAGACTGTAGTTCAAACTCATGTGTATGTGTGGATTAAATTTCCTTTAAAAATGAAAACATGTACATACACATACAAATGCAAGTATCTCATCTCTTCTTTTCTCCTTTGTATAATTTTAAACGTGCTCAGAATAGAGTTTTATCGTTTATTCCACTCTAAAAAAAAACTGTGTTCTGTCTCCAGACGATATGTGATTTCCGCAAAAAAAAATGGTGTTAGAAAAGTTCAGAAGTAGAGAGAGAACGAGGAACAGAAAGAAATTCATAGTACCACAAACGTTTTTTCAAGTTAATTTATATTGAGATATAGTTGAGTAAGTTAATTTATGTTGAGATATAGTAGAAATGAAGACATGAAACTAAAAACGATGAATATGCATGTCTGAAATAATGAACAATTGACAAAAATGTTTTTGATTCAGTAAAAATTTATCTGATTGTTGATAGTTCATATCACAGAAAATTTTCCATGATGAAAAATAGTAAGACAATAATAGCCCTTGTTTCTTAGCTCAAAGCTAGCTAAACAACATGATTCCTTCTGGACCCGAGGGTCTTAGTGCAATGAACTTTGCCACTAATAATTGTTACGAAGCTCATGTTTAGTGATCAAAAGTTTACCTCTTCCACATCATCACAAAGTAGAAAAATTGTTAACTTTTACATTAGAATTTGATAAGAACAAAACATACTTGTATGGTTTCTCATTTGTATGAACAAAAACATGATCTTCCATTGATGGTCGATGGTTTGTCGTGTATGAACATAGTTTACATGCATATTGTTTGTCCGGTTCATATAAACTGCCAAAATACTGTTTTGGCCTATTGAATACTGTTATGTAATCATTGTCTAAATGAACAAATAAAAACAAGATGTCAGTCTATTAGTAAATTTTCGGTTAAGAATTAAACAATATATTGGTTTCTGTGTGCAACACACTGTTTCAACAAATACGTACTAAATTCACTCAGTCAAACAAACAAAAAAGGTCTACATCATCGAACAGGCTATTAACGGAACTTTTAAACAATAAACAGATCAATACTCTTTCAGAAGCAAAACTTATTCAAAATTCAAAGAGTTAGTATGAAAATTGACACACACACAGATATTAAAAAAATAATTAATCATATCTGTCACACACTTCGCAGCATTATATAAGGTTATTGTTATTTTAACCTTGTATAAACACACACATAAAATGGTGAACTAAAGCTTTCTCATGCAAACTATCTAACTTTTTATATGATACTAATAATTCGTAAATTTTCCCATTCCTAACAAAATGAATAGAAATTCAATTTGTGATATATAAGACAGATTTAAGTGGGAATAATTGGTCGTTGGTCTAGAGTCAATTAAGGGGTAAAAAAGAACGTTTCGATTACTTAAATGTCAAAACAACCCTACCATTATCATCAATTTGTGTGTCGTCATATTTTTTTGTATTTTGATGAATAGTATTATACGATTCAACTTCAATTTTTAGTTTTAACGTCTGCTGTTGTCCGGTTTGATCGACATTTGTCAGTAGATCATCGTTGTCATGTTCATTATTATCAAAGTCTTCATCGATCAATGGTTCAACATTTTCTACTTCATCACTATAACCATCGGATATGGGTGAATCAGTGATATTTTTCAATGATATAGCTACACCATTAATTGGTACTTCATCATAACTATTTGAACGTAATTTTTTCATAGTTGGTTCTCCAACAATCCTTGTAGATGATGAAGAACAACTTTTAATGTTTGATTTATTTTTCTTCAATCCAATAGTCGGCATTGGTGATGGTAATTTTGATGATGATTTATTGTTTTCAGTGCTTAAATCATGATAGAAATCTGTTTCTCTCACACGATTTTCTAAAATTTTTACTTCCATGTTGGGATGACACAGTTCAATATGTACCATTATGGTAGATTTTGTTGTCGATTTATGACCACAATAAGCACATGAATATGGTGTCAAATCAGTATGACGATAAATATGATTTTGCATTAATGACGTTGATGGTGCTTTGTAATCACAATATTTACATTGAAATCTTAATGGACGTTTTGCTGTTGTACGTGTGGGTGGTGTTATGGATATCGGTGCATCTTCAGCGATCGGACGTTTCATGGCTTTTGGAATATGACAGGTGGTAGCAATTGTTTTAGGCGATAGAGAAGCTGTTGAAGATGGGGATGACATCGATGTGGTAGATGATGGTGGTGAGAGTAACAATGATAATTGTTGCGCATACACATTAGCTGATTTTCGCTGTTGCTTTGGTTTCACTTTTTTCACACTCAAATCTAAAACACCACCATTGTCTAATGGATCATTTGTAACCATGTCTAGCTAGAAAATAAGAAAAAATATAAATAAAAGTACTTTGCTCAACACACTATTTTCAATGTCAAATATTTGACGAATTGTTTTCAAAAGAGAAACATAGATTATTATGTTTACAAAAGTAATTGGTGAATAGGGTCAACTTATTGAAAAAAGAAAAAACACACACAACTTGAAATTGTTTTTTTTTGTTCAATAGTAGTTCAAAGAAACTAATTTTCGATTAGTTATAATACTACAACACTTAAATATTTCAATACGATGAGTATAATGTTAATTTTTGAAAAAGTATGTATTATATGACAGAAACAATATACACAAGAAATATGTATAATTTTCATAGATGTGTAATTTAGTGGAGTTATAACAAGAGTACACGCGAAAGAGAGAAAACTATGAAAATTACATTTATAACTACTGTAGCTCATTTTTCTTCTTTTTTCTTGTTGAATATTTTTTAGTTTTGTTTACTTAGTTTAGCAAACAAGACGCCTTTTTTTGTTTCTTAAAAAATTGTTTTGTTTTCTTCTGTGTACTTATGTATATAGAGACATTATCGTGTTCTAGTGCCAAAAAAATTACTATACATTTGACAGACTGAATAGTATTTCAAATCTCATCATCAGACAGAGGTGTACCTCTGTCTTGGTATGACGACAGATATAGTTTACACTACAGATGTCAATGAAGAAGTGTCAAAAATTATTGGTACATTTTTTCCAAAAAAATATATTTTGACTGCGTGGTCCTTGTATAACAGGAAGCGTTCGATACTTTTGCTCTTGTAACTAGATAGAAGAAACGGATCATCAAACTTTCCACTATTCATATTAGATCAACGATCCTTTCAACCTACCACTCTCGTGTACCGAACTGATGTCATTCATGTAGTGTGCTGTTGTAATCAAAGAAGTTAACTGTGGTACTAATTCAATATCAATATGAGTAAACGTTAATTTTCGCTTTTCTGCGGCATCAATGGATTTCGAGAAGAAGTCCAACGTGATTATTTTGTTGAAAAAAATAATCCTACTTCAAAGTGATCAATCTTAACAAAACTAAGAAATTTAATTATGAAAAAAAAAAAAATAGACTGTTTAACAAATTTAATCAATGTCGATATATATATTCCTCTCTTTTTTAAACTGTCGTCTCTTCTCTCTTTGTTATTATATGGTCTCTCAATTTGTTAAACTGATTCCATCTTTTTTTTTTCAAAAATTTCTTATTTGAATAAACGCACTCCATTTCTTTTCTTCTCTTTCTCTCTGTCAATGTTTGTATAACGTGTTTACTAATAAAATGGCACAATACAAGATAAGCAAATATTGAACAATTACTGTAGAGAATAAAGAGAAGTGAAATTTAAAATAAGAAGTGTATTAAACGATCTTTGAATATAAGAGATTAGAGAACGATCACTTACCTTCTCTCCTCTTTGTCTCAACGATCGATTATAATATAAACTTAATTATAAATATAGACCATGAACGTGCTCATTAAAGCATAAAGAATTAAATAAACACGGTCACAAAACATTGCTATCTGTGACGCTTACTCTTCCATCTGTTTTTAAAGCGAAAAGATCCTATCTCATTAGTAGATAATTACCAATTTGCCGCTATCTGATTTAAGCTCTCACTTTAAGATATGGATGCCATCTTAATAAGTAACTTGTTATAAACAAGAAAAATATTCGTTCAACTTGTTAGAGAGAACCGATTTCTTTCTAACGAATTTAGATTAGATCGGACATTTTTGAGGTTTTTTAATGCTCGAAATATGATGATCTACTGATCTACCGAATCGACCAATGCGGTTCCCATCAGATCTCCTCAAATCACAAAATGTGAATCAGTCTGATTTTTGCTCATTTAGACGAATATGATGATAAGATAAAGCGGTTCAACGGTGAAAGATAGATCAAGCACAGAACGACAGATAACAAACCTGATTAAAAGCGTCAAATAAAGTTATTGTAATTCTTCTACTTTGAACTAATTAATCTTTGTTTAATCAGTTTTAATCTGAATTATAATTGATTGATGCTTTTGACAAACGAATATGTTTTAAAAAAAATTTCAGGTGTGTGAATGTGTCATATTATTTATGTTAAACAAAAACTTAAGTGAGAGAAAACTCATACTCATGACATTGGAGTTTTGCATGTTATGTTATGTTAAGTAAACAAATATTTCTTTTTTGTTTGTTGAAGAAAGAATCATAATTATATGACCGCTTTCGGCAAGAGATTTGAGCTGTTAACAAACACTTCACAGGTAAGAATGAAAATTGTGAGAAAAAGAGAAATATATTCGTTCTCTTCTTCCGCTTTTTTTTCCGAAAACATTTCCAAAGATTCCTTTTTGAATGAATAAGTTAAACTCGATGTTTGGACAAATGATTTATTCAACAACTCTGATGAACTTCAACATAATTAATAATATAAACAAATCATAAACGATGATTATGATTTAATTGAGAAAGTTATACAAAACGAATTATGCAGCACAGAGAGCTGACCTCTCTATACTTTGACATAAAACAGTAAAGTTGAATGTTTATTGTTCTACAAACACCGAGTGGAAAACTTATTTTTATCCTATTAAGGAAACCGGAAAGACAAATATATGATACTGTTTGTAATTTTGAAACTCTACAGAAAAAAACTACCATAGCAAGGTTCTTTTTTTTTCTTTCTTCTCTTCTATAGTTGGATGACAAATACTTTTTTTTTCATAAATCACGATAAGAATATCAGAAAATCGATGAAATTACACCACACCATCAGGTTATGTTTACTTTTAGTTTCTGATCAGCAAACAACGACATACACATATTTTAAAAGAGAAAAAAAAAGCAGTTCACCTTATGTATTTCATTGAGTGGATGAACAAATTTGTTAAAACTAATCTAGGATATAAAAATGGTCATAATAAAACTTGGTCGAAGATCAACACCATAGTGGCATTCATAACACTCAAACTATGACGTCTATAAATTGCAATTGATTAATATACCAGAACGTTATACAGTAGAATAATTAGAGTGTCAATTTCCATATCTTGTTTCACTGATCAAGAATTCTTTTTTTTTTTCAGATGTCAAATCAAAGCAATACATATACTAAATTAGGTGTCTACAATTGATAAAGCGACATGTTCATACTACAGAATACTATGACGTTAACTTGCATTACAATAAGAATATAACTCTACTCGTCGTAAAAACAGTGGCGACAAAAAAAATAATCATTACTCAAATTATGAGTTTTTAAATTTTTCAAATTTAATAAATTTATATAAAAGTCAAAAAAATAACTAAAGATATTTTTTATGAGCATTTCTAGTCCCAGACGATCAACAATCATATCGTTACCGAAATTTCTCTACGTCGTTTATCGTCATATATTAGAAAATGTTAATTTTCAGTTGATTACTCTTAAAATAGTGTTTTTATTGCGCATTTCTTGGTCTTGGTAAAACACTTAGAAGCATAGTATTATCTGTAATACGGATTATCGGATCTTTCCTTATCTTATTCTTATATACTACAACTACACTTCAATGTATATTCGAGATAGAGAAAAATTTTTTAAGTTTTTCAAAGGCAATTATATATACTAATAACAATTGAAAAATAAAATGTAACCAAAACGATCCGTTTATGGTGGCCGTTAACTATAACCAATTAATCTTTCATTTTTACACATACGTATAATGGGTATCGCAAAAAAAAGCGTTGAGCTTGGATAAATACAAATGCTAGTATAAAAGAAAGAAGAAAAGAATAAAGGAGAAAGGCTAATATCATAAAAACACAGTTATCATATACACACTCATTCGTTTTTACAATTATATATAGACTTCACACTGCTCACATTTGTTCATCGCATTATGCACAAGTATTGTTCAAGCTTGCCTTGGAAAAGATTTAAGAAGGAAGAAGTCTTTCAAAAGCATTGAGCAAGAAAAGAAAACCATTGTGATGTTTAAAGTGATTTAAAACGATTTTCTACTGACAACGATTATTCAATCTGTCTAATATACATGTTATTAACGGGCTCAGAAAATATAATTGTCAATGAACAACAGGAAAATATGGCTTGTTAACATTGATAAAATTAAAAATGGATAATTTGTACAGTCAACTGAACGTTCTTAGATCGTTAGTTAACGATTAATAAGCGAGTAGTTATGAACCATTTCGATTGAGATCGATTCTTCCAAGGATCTATATGCGCATCGCCTCTGAATCTCTAACAGAATTTAGAGAATGTTTTCAATGGTCATCATGGTCCTTATCAAGTCTTAACAGAATTAATGATATTATAACTTACTTCTTGTCTATTATTATTTTCCATATTAGAGAATAAGAACTATGTGGACATTTTTAATCTTTTTGTTTTGTTTTTTATAAATGACTATATATTGGATAAATGTAAAGCACACAATAAAAAATTCACTCTCTCTATTTTTTGTCTCTCAATCACTCACTCACTCACTTTCTTTTTAGTTTAATTTTTTCTTTTTTTATATTCGTTGTTTGATAAAGCTTTATATAAATTGTGCACAATTGAGTATATTACAATTTTTTGCTGAAAAAAAGCAGATGGGAGTTAGAATGTTTACTCCACATCGTCATTTAAATATTTTGATGTGCTTATAATCCCTTTATTTATTTTTCACGATGATGATCAAGTTTCGATTTTGACGATAAAAAAAAACTTTAAGAAAATGAGAGAGAAAGAGAAAGAGAGAGAAGGAGAGATATCCGCACACACGTCGATTTTTCAAGTTAAATCCATTGTTTATTTTTGGCAAAAGAAACAAACCTTTTTTAATGTGCACAAAACTTTTTTTCGTTTTTTTTTTTTTGTTTCTATTAAGGTACATAAAAATTACTCTCTTTGTCTTTTCTCTCTTATTAATTCACTTTCACTACGCATATTATGGTTTAACAAATTTGTGTATATAAAAATAAAAACTGACTGAAGTATTTAAAAAATGAGTGCATAAGAGAAAAATCGTATAACTCGCTTGTCAGAAAAGTGAAGTTATTTGAGAACTTGTCATCCGTTCCGCTATATGTATACACACTCGATAAAGAAAACCCTTCCTCTCTGTATACGATTTAGTATGATAAATAAAGCTAAAAAAATATAAGATAATTTACATTTTTTAAAACAAATTCTTTTTTTTTCATATATCGTATGTTTACATCAGCACACGTTTTATAATGGAGAAACCCTAGTAATGCCAGAAGGCCAATTGAATAGAAGGAAGAAGCAAGAGCGAACGTCGCCTATTCTATGTCAGGAAAACATTAAGTGATGACTATAATGATTGTCGTCATCTAATTATAGTCCTAATCGCGAAATAAAAAACAGAAAAATTCGATAAAGGAATCGGTAGTTTTTGAACATTTTCAAAGTCTACCCTTCATACAACATTGTACATCTCGAAGTAAATGAAATAGACAACATAATAATGAAGAAATAATTAAAAACTTTGATTTATTAATTAGAACGTTTGATAAAATCCCTCATCATTCTGCTAAAAAATAATAGTTATACGTTTTATTGAGAAAAAAACATAGGAACTCAATCACTTGAACGGAAATATCATACGAATATTGATTTTATAAGAGAAGCTATCTGAAATAAATGTTAATTGATAGAGCTTACTTTATTTTAAATTGATTTAAGATTCACTGTAACTTCAAGGAGTATGAG
The DNA here is from genome assembly GCA_905250885.1 of Didymodactylos carnosus. Taxonomy (NCBI): domain Eukaryota; kingdom Metazoa; phylum Rotifera; class Eurotatoria; order Philodinida; family Philodinidae; genus Didymodactylos; species Didymodactylos carnosus. Next base: position 3,589 of record CAJNOQ010003411.1, on the reverse strand, counting down.
CTAAATTCTTTATTATAAATCCCGTTCTTCCGTTTACAGCTTATACTTCGAACAAACTTACACGTCTGCTAAAGAGTTTAATAATTATTCAGCTGGTATGAGAGGAAACATATTGAGCAAAACAGAAATCAGAAGATTTTGATCACATAAAATAAAATGGTTATGAACACCTTTTTTTCCGATAACTGTAGAGTATTTTAACTATAAAAAAGAGGATTTTTACCTGAGCAGAGCATGCCATGGTGGTATTGTTGACAGAAATCGTTGTTTTGTTTGCTTTCAATGACAAACACACATTAATAGTTGTTTCACAATCTGATTTAAAAGAATGGACTAAAATTGACAACGTTTATTATCATGATTAAATAAAACAGAATAAAATCGCGTTCTTTTCAAAAAAATAAAATAAAATGAAATTTGTATATCAAAAATGGGTACACATTATGCATACATACTCATTGATATACGTGTATATATACAAAGAATTAGAAATGATGAAATCAAACAATTTGTTTTCTTTTTTGTCTTTAAAAAAACAAGACACACAAAAAAACAAATTTAGAAATGTTAAACCACCTACCTTCTATATTAAAGTTCGCTCAAAAACACGGAGTAAATTTAAATAGGTTACGAATGAGATACATATACACAAAAAAAACAATTAATACAGATTTTTTTAGGGACACAGATAAAAATTTGAAATAGGCTGAAGTATTACATCGGAGAACTTAATGATTAATTCCAATGTTGACGCACACTATACAAGGAGACATTGTACAATAGATAATACGGTGATGCTTAGGCAGACAAAAAATTTATAATCAACCTATTGTTTCCGTAAATGACAATTTGTTTTAAAGTGTGTGTGTATGTGTGTGATAATCTTGCTAAGAACTCTTAGTTGCAGAGATCACTTCTTCGAAAATGATTAGAACAGTACAGCTCCGTATTTTAAACTTGTTTTTTTCGTAGATTTTCAAACTTTTTATCATCTCATATACCATAAACTGAGACGGATAGAACTGAACTTTGATGGTTCGATAATCTTACAGCACTATATGAAGAATGATATATTATATTCAATTAGAATGCGAAAAGTGACCGAAACATTTAAAACGTATCAGCAGAAATTAAGGCGAGTATAACTTATGCCATGATCTGTACACATTGTTCAACTAAAAATACCTTTTTGTCCTCGGAATAAGTGTCTCTCTTTACATTAACATCTGTTTGCACAATTCTTATTTACGTAAATTTTTTGAAAGTCTATATGCTTAGTGGTACTGTGCTGTTATCATCACCATCGCCACCAAATCCTGTTCACTTATATATAAATATATATATATATATACTCATGTAAATAAGCACCACCATCATAAAAAGAGTCATATATTTGAAGTGACATGCACGACGTACATATGTTAAATTTCCACGAAAGAAAAGAAAAAAAACGGAAATAAAAGCGTTGAAGAAGAACGAATGACTATTACACAGTGTATAATCAGCTCCACATATTTTTGTTTGAATAAGACGATATCGAACTTTTTTTATTTGAAAATTTAACATGATGATCAAAATGCTTTTTTATAAAGTAGAAATTACATAAAAGCAGAATCATACAAATGATATGTGTACATTGTAGGCCGTTTGTGCACTTTAGAAGTGGTACTTAATGAGTGTTTTAATATAATTAAAACGATTTTAGCTGATAAATTCTGCCCTATTCAATTTATTATATTATGAAGAACATCTTTTCATGTCATATCGTTGATGCTGCTGCTTAAGAACCCTTGTAAAAAAAACATTCTTTACACTGAGCAACTCGATTTTGTGATAAGCTTATCAACATGTGGGCTCAGCTGTCTAATTTCAGAATTTGTGTCACTGTCTAGCTCTAAAAGTGTTCTCTGAAGGTTCGAAAAACCTCTAAACCACACTTCCAAAAAACATAGGTTATCGAATATGCTGAATGTTCGTTTGAAAGATAGACAACCAAAAAGGTAGCACTAATGTCGATCAACTTACGGAGCAAAATCTAACAATTTTCAGATCAGAAAGAAACTTCAAGTAACAATTCCATAAGCAAAACATCACAAGAATTCTTATCACTTTATACGGAATGCTTACAAATCTCTTAACAGATCCTTATACGTATTCTATGAAATTCTTTCCAGTTTCCTGTGGAATCTATGTAAGAATCTGATAAGACTGTTACGCTGGTCTTATTTGATATTTAGAATTTTCTAGTGAGATTTTTGACTGACTCTTACTGTATATAAGAATCGACGTCTGGGGAAAACTTAGATTTATACGTAAAACAATGCAGTCTGAATACGAGTTAAAGTTTCTCAATCTCTTATTTTTTTATCATAGACTATCATTCAAAACATATTATCTCAGATTATTCTGTTTATCACGCCGATCGCGTTTTCATTAGCGAACTTTATTGGATAAAATGACAAATAATCTCGAAAAAATGGCATAATTGAGATCGTATATTGAAATTTCAATAGAAATAGCACAGAAGATCCCTGTTTTTTACAAAAAATACTTTCAACACTATTGCCTCCAGTGTAAACTAATATTTTTATTTATCATGAACACAACTGATTCCAAAATGCTTATTTTGTTTTATGAGCAGTACCACTAATTCTGGTTAGTCAGTCTCTAGTAAAGAAAGAGAAAACTGTCTTTTCCACTTTTCATTGTCACTATTGAAAAAGAGAATGTTACACGTAAATATGAATTAAAAGAATATGCATGTGTTCATTCTATTAGTTTGACAATGATGTGGGATATTCCATCAAGTGCAACTCAGATCCGAAAAGCAACCAAAATAAAGTGAAAACGGCTTTGTCAAAAGAGTGAGTGAATATTCAAAGTAATCTGCACAATTAGAACTTCTTTATTTAGACTCGATAAAACATAAATGTGTTAAGATATGCAGTGAAATCGATGACGGAGGTATCTAGTAGAACCTATGAAAAGTGAAAAAGATGTTTTTCTCTTTCTTTACTAGAGACTAGCCAGGATTAGTAGTACTGCTCATAAAACAAAATAAGCATTCTGAAATTAATTGTGTGCATAATAAATAAAAATATTTATTTACACTGGAGGCGATAGTGTCGAAAATATTTTTTGTAAAAAACAGGGATCTTCTGTGCTATTTCTATTGAAATTTCAATATACGATCTCAATTATGCCATTTTTTCGGGATCAAAAATATTCTTGTTTATTTAGAAGTTTATTTGGTATACCGACATTTGGGCGCACAATGTATTACACGGCATTTGGGCGCAACGACATTTGAGCGCAACCATAGTTGAAGGTCAAAGGCGTCGGTACGGGTATGTGTGAGTGTGAGTGTGAGTGTCGATGAAGATTAAACAAATAGTGATTACGGTTGAATATGAGTAATATAGAAAAAGCTCTTACGCCGTACCAAGTTTGTTTAAAGAAACTTTTATCGTTATGCATCATACTTTAACAAATGCACTCTTACTGAATGCTTTTGTCATGCATGCACCCAAATGTCGTTGCGTCCAAGTGTCGTTGCGTCTAAGTGTCGTTGCGCCGAAATGTCGTTTCC
>CAJNOQ010003410.1:0-20339 GCA_905250885.1 Didymodactylos carnosus | reverse complement strand
TAAAAAATGCATAAGTCAGCCATAATTTGTTCCGAAACTTGTTCAAAATATCAATATATACTCGATTTTATCTGTACTACACTGTGAAGTTCAATAACAGTTTCAGAACCAACAGAAAGTACTTCAATTTTTGGAAGGTTTTCTGAAAAGCTTTCGGAATAAACGAATATTTTGTACTAATTTCTACTACAGAATACAATGTAGCGCAGATAAAATCGAGTATATATTGATATTTTGAACAAGTTTCGGAACAAATTATGGCTGACTTATGCATTTTTTAATTTCCAATGAAAATAGTTAAAAATGGATTATTTGGTTTAGTATAGATTTTCGCTAGTTTTCTGAAGCTTTTTCGAAAAACAAATCACAGTTGTCTATAACGTATATTCCATGTGTTTTAGAGGCCGATAGGTAGGTCCTCTGAAAAACATTATAGGGTCCGAAGCGTGATAGATAGAACTCTGAGATTTGCATAGTTTTGGAGAGTGAAGCCGGTGGTCCGAACCATTCACTTAGAAGTCAAAATCCATCTTTTTTTCGGGGTACGGGGATGGTAGACCTTTCGAAAATCCATTTTTTTCATAGAATCATGCCCCAAACTGTCCTCTATCTAATACTGAAAACCGAAGCTCTATAGCATTTTCCGTTCATCAAGCCATTCAAATGACATCTGTAGACATTCTATTTTTAAATGGGTAGTGATCATTTCATACCACTTCTCTTTTAGATCGCACATACAACGATACAGAAGCGAATGGTAATACCGCTTCTCCTCCATTAAACTATCCCAGTGAAAAGTATGTCAATTACCAGTATTTTTCAGCTGATTTAATTCTCTTGTTTTTTCTTCAGTTTTAGACCAATTGATCAAGCGAGAGATTCTGGCACCTTGAGTCCAGCTGACATGTTTCGAATGTCAAGTATGTTATTGATTCATCTTATTCATACTATATTGTTAGAATTTTTAGATACTCTCAATATCGATCAGTGTCATTTGCGTGTAAAAGTGAGATTTGTGTTTTAGGACCGCCCATGTATGGTCCTCCACGGCCTCCATTTTTTCCACCGTTTATGCCGCCAAATCCTTTTGCAATGGGTGCTCGTTTTCCAATGATTCCTCCTCATCATATGCCAGGTGGCATGATTTCTCCAATATCTCAAATAATAACCAATGGCAATGGTATTGGAAGTGAAGAAAATTTCGGTGAATCCACGAATATAACGCCAAATTCCATCATATACGACAATACTCAATCATCTTCCGTTAATGGTATCACCGATCAGAATACATTGTCTTCGACGATGAATCCACAATCATTAGGTACATGTTATTCTAAAGTCTTTATATCTTTAATATTTATTTTTATGCATTTAGATCACGGTGATGATCAGACGAAGAATAAATCTAAAAACCAGAAGAAACTTTCAAAAGATGAGAAAGATAAAAAGAAGAAAAGTAAAAAGAACAAAGATTTAAGTACTACCACAACGACCACAATAAATACACATATGGAAGATGTATGATCAGAAAATGTTTATCCCTACTCTTATATTGTGCTGCATCTGATTATATACGCGTGTGAAGGTGTGTTGCATTCTCGTGCACTATTCAATTAATTTTTAAACAGTTACCGACAAAGGATATATGTACATTTTATTTATTTACAAGTGACTGTCATCATTATTATCATATTACGGTTCTTCATTCTTATTTACCAAGGAAACACTCTTTTTATTGGCTTCTCCATGAAGCTTACCCATATTTTATGGAAGGAAAGGGAGAACATAAACATTAATCGTCCACCTCTTTTCTTTCACGGTTTTTTTGTTTATGTTATTATTTGTTTATTTTTAATTGTTGTTATTTTTTTTTCTCGCTCGTGTTAACAGTCATAATATTGTCTAGTTTTTCTCATTGATATAAATAGTATAAGCAAAAGGACAGATCATAGTTTAAAGAAAACAAAGATTATCGAAATACCTTCACTTTGTTTGCTTGACAAACGATGTATACATAAACAAAATATAGGTTTTTTGGCAGAGATGGGCGAGGCGAGTAGGATTACTACTCAAGTACAAAATCTGTGATACTCGTACTCGGGATTTTTTTAATGATTACTGGAAGTAGTACTCAAGTACTAGATTTATAAATTAAGAATTGGTCAAAATAATCGTTGTTTCCTTTTCCATGTTTTCTTTCAAATCATATAGTTATAACGTGGACGCACATAGGCTATAGAAATAAAATAAAATATTCTATATACGATGTGGCAATTTTTATTTCGTTTTTATATATCTTTATCTTAACAAAATAATAACAGTTAGCATAACTAGATATGGGTAGGACCAAGGCTTTTCAGTTCCGGTTCCGGTCCCGTAAAGTTGTTTCGGTTCCAGACGCTTTTTATGCTCCCGGCCCTCAACGCAATTCTACTCATACGGAAAAAATTATATCTAAGTATGGAAAAAAGGTAAATTTGTCGCTATTTTTACGAAATTGTCAAAAAAATCCCTTTGGTATCAATCCCGGCCTCAGTCGAAAAGGTTTTTAGCCCCGGCCCGCCCATGTCACTGTCGTACAGAGGAGAAAAAAGTGGACTGTATTGAACGAGAAAATGACCTGCACACTAAAAACTAATGTGTCGCAAATTGCGACATGATCATCTGCGGCACCGAGAGCCACTTGCGACACATTTTTGCCCTTCAGGCTGCGACACATTCTGCTGAGTATTTCTACTATAAAGAAAACAGTGGAAATTCAGTATTTTTGCTCTCTTATTCGATTTTAAGAATATCTTTAGTTCGTTTTGGGTGCACTATGTAGTGTCGGTGAGCTCAATCCGCCCGTAATATTCACAGGCCTTCAAAATATTCAGTTTCGCAGATCTGGGAGCGTAGTTAAGGCCTCAGATTGCTTGATTTTCGTCAGAGAAAAAATGTTTATCTTAGAAAAGAAGTTAAAAAGACTTAGACAGGGATCTTTATCTACGAATAACATCAATGCAAAATTGAAAGAACTTAAAGATTTCACTACAAGTAGGTGTACAATAGGTGGTACAAGTAGGTGTTTTGTACCTTTTAATCCTTTTCCGCCTCCGTCATACCTTTACCTACAGTTCATCACGTCATAAGTAGTTTTTGAGCGCTAAATGTTTACAGCTTAAAAATACCCCACGCGACGCCATATGCAACAAAAACAATGCGCGTGTCCTTACGGGCTAAAGGTAGTTAATAGAACAATGATTTTTTCAAATTGTGATCAAATCAGGCCCAGTATCGAATATGTCGTGACATATAGCAATCTGCGCTGATAAAAAATACTCGGCATGGGCATTTACGGCGTAGGTTTCTCATGTGGACGTAAGAATTTTGTCGCTTGGGGTTAAGCGTGAATATCATTCACGAAATGGGTTGCGTGAAAAACTGACGTGCGAATAAATGTGAAGATATTTTTCACAATGAAATTAGTGGGAAACATTTTTACGCGTGTCCGCAAGTGATACTTTTTTACGGAAATTTTAACATGAGAAATTCACGTGTGGTCACTACACACTTCACGACTTTCATCTGTGATCACGTACAAAAAATATGACGCGAAACGTTTTCGTGACCAGTTCACCCGTTGTCACAAGTGGAATATATTTTTCACGCGTGTACACACCGCGGTACCTACTAAAATTTCCCCATGGGTCTGGTCATATATATTAGTGAAAATAGTCTAATCCATAATCTGGTAGAATTTTCACAAAGTGGAATTATTTGTGAAATAATGATTATTTTGAAGTTTCTATCAAGAGGAATGAATGAATATATAGTATACATTATCGACAATGTCTCCTGCTTTACCAAATTCAATCGACTCGTAAGCTGTCCTTTTATTCATTACGCAGAGAAGAATATCATACAGCATTTACATTCAACTGGTTTACGAAAATACGTAGAAAATTGTTCACAACATTTGACAACAGAAAAATTTCGAAACAGTTTACGTTAGTCTGTGAGGACGGGAATTGATGTTATAAAACAAAAATTTTTGAACAGGTAAAGTAATCTTCAGCTAAATATAAAAAACAATTTCTGATTTATCAAAGGATAGGTGGTAAATATTTTGATGCAAATACAAATAGTAACACCTTGGGCGTTTTTGCTTACATCAAACGGACATTTTCATTCCAAAACATCTCATTTGGTAGTAGTTTATTTATATAAAGAAAAGGATCAGGTCAAATGTTTAAATCGATGTTATGTTTTTGTACTAATAAACTATCTAACAATTTACAGAATATAGACGTAGAGTAGTGGTTTTGCAGTTTATTACAAGGCAAAGTTCGTGTCTTTGAATCTTTATTTGTACAAAACCGATTTTATTTTTCGATAGTTTTAGTTTAGAATGCTATAATGAATTTTTTCCGCTTGTATTCTGAAAGAATAAAATGCCAATTCTTATTAGTTCGCTAAGAATTGACGTTAATATTCTAGATAGATTGCATAAGATAAGATATTATCGAGTATATTCGGTACAATTCTAATTTTAGATCCATTTATTGTTAACGTACTTTTAGTACCTGCTCCTAGATTATATTTTATTTACAACTACTATGGACATGTGTTACATACACATTCCACTTATATAAGAAAAGTACAGAATTTCAGTTTTTCACAATGAAAAAATATCTTATGATTATATATAAAATATACATTCTCCTCGCAAAAGTGTATTGTCTTTTTTTTTGTTCAACTCATTGAGTAAAAAAGTGAGAAAACGCCCTGATACACGTGATAAAACACTCCTCTTAGAAGAAAAAAAAAGTTTAATTCTATTATGTAGCCGTTTTGGCACAAATATAGATTTTTTTGTTTGTAAGTAACGTACTATGATAGAGGTCAGGTACATTCCTCGTAAAATAACCTGTATGATGGACAGGTACATCACGTTCGTATTTTGTAAAAAATACTTTCTCATAACTCAAAATGGTCACATATGTAATAGAAAGAAAGATGCTTTTGATTGAAAATGAGTGTCTTCTATAAACAATTTATCAGTTCAACTCCATTTAATAAAAAACATCTGATCGTTATTGTACTAAAAATATTCAAAAAAAATATGACAGAAAAGCAAAAAATTTTTCTTTTCTATTCTTATATTATTTCGTTTTTTCTTTTCTTCTTTTCTGCAAGTTTTTTGCTGAGTCATACGTACTACTCACTCGTATAAATATCATGTTCATTTATGGTAATGCTTAATCATTTAGCCACGTCTTTGTACACGTTGTCAGTTTCATATACAAGAAGTGTTATTTCATCGGTATTCGCAACGACCAAAAGAATGATAAAACATCATTCTAGCTATCTTAGAAATTTGTTCAGTCCATTAATTTATACAATAATGTTCAAACAAAGATTCATGATGTTAATGTGTATTAAGCCACAGTTGAATTTATTATCAAATATTAATTTCAGAAATAATGCCCAACCGTTTGATGAAATAATAATAATTGGTGGCTATGGAGATTTAGATGACGTTAAAACGAAAAATCCATATAGCTGAAAACAATTTAGAATCGTCTTAGTGGTTTTAAAATTTCAAAATTTCTATGTACAATTCAAATGTTACATTATTCTGATGATAAATGATTTGAATTAGTTAAGAAATTGTTCTATGGTAAATTAAATATATTTATCAAACATCATTTTTCAGTTTATTCTACCAGTTGGTTTGACAATGATACATATCGTTTATTTGTATAATTTATTGCATTATAATACGTCTACTCAAAATATGATCAAACAATATTCTTTTGATATTTTTCGACATGCAATACTATACTGATTAAAGTATTTTAAAAGACAATTTTCACTTTTTCAACAAGCAATTTGTTTTTGTTTTGTGTACTTTATATAAAATAGAATAAAATATGAATTTAACGTTTGAGTTTTTATCACATTTTTGAAAGAAGCACATGAATGTATAAGATCAAGAATTAAAGGACGAGAATCTAAAAGATCTCAGCTGTTAGAAATACTATACAAGATCTGAATGCTAAAGAATAATTTTTTTTCATATCAAAATCTATCATCAAATCTAAAAACAAGCATGTGATACATCTCAAATATTTAAATGAATAATCGTTAAAATATCTTTTTTCTTATATGCCATGTGATAATACATGCGCTAAAGTTACAAAAGGTAATCTTTCAACGTTAATTAGAAATCTTAATGTTCGCAAATATTGCACTGAGCCTTGGAGAATTGTGTATCAATATTGTATAAAGGTATAAAAATGAGACGAAATACAATGGTAAGAAAATGTTTCGAGATCTCATTCGTGTTATATAACAAAATAGATTGATTGATTAAACTCTTTTCAAGATGTAAACAAGAGTTTTCATATTAAAAAATTTATTTTCCAAAGTTCAAATCAATGAATCAATTTTTTAAATATCTTTTAATTGTATACTGGTGATATACACTTGCTGCTAATAATAACTGGTGCGTGTAAATATAAATGTTATTTCGTAGAACTAAAAATGATTCCACAATTCAATACTTCAATGTATAACAGGAAATATAACATTCATGTGACGTTTATATATACAATCTCAGATCATTGTGACAGAAAGAAGCGACGAAGAATTATTTGTGAAACAAGACGCTATTAGTTCATAGTGCTTGATACTCGACCCATAACAACAATATGTATCCAGAGTTTCAAAGTGCAAAATCTGTTTCACCGAAATCATCGCATGGAAATACATCATCTTCATTAAACTAAAAAGCAACAACGTTGAAACTGTTTGTGACCTGTACACAAAGTTTACATGAAAAGTTGAATAAATGTGTCAACCGCTTATTTAGTCACAGAAAGTCCTAAACATTGCAAAGTATTAACAGAGTGAATCATCATCACTCCAAATTGGTAAACTAGTCTATAGATGTCGTTAAAGACTGTAAATCGTGCTGCTAAGATTCTTTGCTAAGTTCGATTCGAATGCGCGTACATGCCGCCATAAATCGACATCATACTTGAAAGCCGCTAGGATATGCTGGTAACGATGTAAATATGAGATTTTCGTCTGTGACAGTGTCTTTCCATGCCGCCGATACGAGTAGTCATCACCACATGCATATTTGTTACAGTCTGAGTGCTTGTCATCGAGACAGCTGATGCTTGAGTATTTTAGTCTATCTAATGGTTAGCTAAAGAGCCAGAGATATATGTAATGATTTTTTAGAATATTTAACTATTCAAACCACATTTCACCAAGCGAAGTTTATGGCCATCAGTGCTTAGACATTGCAGCATACGCCTCTTATCCTTATAGTATTTACGATTAAGTAAATTTTAGTACATAGAAACAAGGTTTCAGTTCTTGAGTACTACAGATGCTACACTGCGAAGAAGAAGTGTATATTAAAAAAAAAATGCATCTACGATGCGTTTAAAATAGTCTGCATTTTCTTTACTGGCAAAAACGTTTCTTCTAAAAAATACGCACCAGGGTGCCTTCAAAATGCGGCTGGATTCCGCTTTTATGCCTTCATGGGGACATAATAAGATATAACAGATGTTTAGTCTATGCATCCTGATTAAATCCAGTCCCAAGTTGATGTTTCACTTATGTGGTTTTTACATACACATTATAGTATCGTATTCTCTGGACACCATAGTACCCTGTTTATTTACAAGAAGTCTCTTATAAATTTAAAATTAAATAAACAAGAAAATGGGTAGTTTGTTTTATTTCACAGAAGTGTAAAGAAAGCTACACAAAACCGTGGTATTTAGCTCGAACTATTCTCCTTCCAAAAGCAAATCAGACTTCACTAAAAAATTATTTCTCTACTTCAGAGAAATCCAACTTCTTCTTCTGAATTAAGCGAAGAGGGCAAAGGAAAGAAGAAAGCTTGTGATACATTAGTGGTATTCTTTTACTACAACAGGACTCTTATGAAGGAGAGACAGGAAAAACAAACTTCTGATACTATTAATCTAAAATTAACAACAGAAACATAGGATAAAATGAGAAGATGTTACTATCTGTAAACGCTTGGAACCAGGTATGAGTCTTTTTTATTGTTAAGAGTCATTCTCCGTAAGAACACACATCACAAGCGGGGGTGGAAACATACCAACGTGGAAAAAAAAATAAAGTTCATTTAGAGTCGCAGAAAAAGTACTTTTTCGTATTCAGCACACTCAATAATCCCGAAGATTTTCCATTCCTGCGAGGGATACTGCCAAAAGTTTAGGAAAAATTTTCGAACAAATGGCAAAAAATGTTTTCATGGAAAATAATAGAATGTGAATAGCATATCATTCGGACTTGACCTGAATTAATTAATGAGAAATTACGAAAATTAAAAGAGATAGTCATTTTTTTCTATATATATATTTTGGGGTAATTATGACCACTCTACTGTTTTTCATGGGATAATTATGATCAATCCGTGCAAATCACACGGAATAAACAGAATTTGACGTGCGCCGGTCTCTAGAAGCCGACTTTTGGTCTAGTTCGAGTGAAGAATATCTTCAGAATATTATAATTAATTACATATGTAAAAAGCGGAATAAAAACGCGTGTTTTTAGCGACTACTGTGCATAAAATGAACATCGTTGATTATAAATGCATTTCTGTTCATTAAGATTAGCAGAATAATTAACTTAGAGCCTTAATTAGCAGTCGGATAACGAACAAGTTGAACTTTTCATGTACATTATTAAATTCTCGTTCTAATAGATCAAAACTCTTTTCTCTCTTCTCTCTTTTAATTTTCGTAATTTCTCATTAATTAATTCAGGTCAAGTCCGAATGATATGCTATTGACATGAGAAATAGAGCAAAGAATTCTCTACAGAATGAACTAATTTTTAATTTGTTTCCTTAAAATTCTCCGTTGAAACAGTTCTTTAAGTTCATTCCAGCCATTTTGGCTGTGCTGATCATAATTACTCCATCGGTATACGCTGACTGATCATAATTATCCCATTTGGGGTAATTATGATCAGTCGATACCTGCTCGCTGGAAATTGATTAGTAATAATTAACGCTAATGAATTTTAAGATAATTTTTACAGCGATCGATAGGTATGACTCAACCCAACCTATCTGTGAAATATTCCTGTTTTTGGTGAAAAATAGCTGCAGAGTTTCAAGAATACTAAGAACATTTTTTATTCTGATCATAATTACCCCAGGCTACTCTAGTAGCTCTTAGACTTTTCTCGCCAAAAATAGAAAATCTAACATCAACATAATGAATCTTCTGCCTAATTGTTGTACAAACTTGGTTTAATGGCAGATTATTCAGAACTTCTGTGAAGTTTTTATAACCCACGTCAGTCAATAAACCGATGTGTGGTTTAAACCGTCATATTCAAGAAAATTTCGTAGATGGTACTATTTTACTTACTTTAAAGATGGTTACAAGAGAAAATTAATGGCGTGCCTTCTTGTCCTCTCTCAGGCCAATGTATATCAACATAGATCGTCACTAGTAGTTAATTCAAACTTAATATTATTGTGAAATTTTGTGTCTCGATAGCCGTCTTTTAAAGAAAGAGCATTTATTAGACAAATGATAGTTTCTGAACCTTTTTGATCAACAAACAGCCTAACCAGAAAAGATTAAAAAGCCATGAGATATACTCTTGCTGTTTCTCTTATACTCTTACTGTTGCTTATATTCTGTTTTTTTATTTACAGAAAATAATGATTATTATTATGAGTGCCTCCCACTTGCTTGTGATTATTACTAGTTTTTTTTTTCTTATTTTAAATAAAAAGTTTAAACTAATACCAAAGCATAAGAACAGTGTCTGTCAGACACTGTCTAAGTCTAGCAGAACAAAAATAAGACTACGTTTTTTCTGGTTTTAGCGGTTTGAGTCTTTTGCTAGTTGTTACACCGAAACCGGTACAGATAAAATTAGATGTTTCTTCCACAGAGTAAACAAATGTTATGTGCTAACTCATTGTATCATTTTAAAACCTAAAAAGAAATTTTTTCAGTGTCGGTTTAAACCGAACATCGGTTTTTTTGTGTCGGTTTTTCGGTTTCAAAACCGAAACCGGTGCACACCTACCACCCCCTCACTTTGAAAATCTTTAAAGTGCCCGCTTTGTCGACGCAACGAAAATACCTCGTATGCAATCATCGTCTCACGAATACATAACCATTTTTCTGTGTTTTCTCTCTTACTCGTCCTGTCATATACAACAAAGGATTCGTAAAGTTTGATCCGCAAACCATCTAGTGCGAAACAGGCAAGTTATCCTGACAAAATTGGATATGATTTATGTATATAAAATAATTAGAGAGAAATAAAAATTATTTTACCCATTTATTTCATCGGTTTCTTCTTGCATTTCTTTTGTAGGCTTATTTATTTATACAAAATTTTTCTATCTTTGATCTCCAATTACTGCATTGCGTGTATGTGTGTATGAATGTGATATTTAAAGGATCTTTGTTTTTTTTCTTCATTATTGCCATCATCAAAATCCCATGATGAGAAACACTTCACATTATTAACTAGATTTTTAACTGTAATCATTTAAGAGAGAACAGCAGATTGAATTTTTAAGTAAGAAGCACACAAATTCATATTTCTAATGATGATGAGACTGGAATAATGTCAGTAAAGGAAACGCGATTTTTGTAAGTTTACAGCATTTTTCGGTGAGTAAAAAAAGACAGAATTTCTTCTTTGCTTTGTCACAGAATTGAACCGTCCTTCTGCTGTCAGTTTTAAAGATAAAAGACAAAGATTTCAGATTTAGAAAAGTATTAAACACGTGTTTGTTCCTGTTATAAGCTCACTATAATATACTGGTTACAATAAATCTTAGAATAAAAATGAACTAAAAGAGTAATGCTGAGTGAGATTAGTGTCATTGCTATAAGCAGAAGTAATCTCCATGTAAGATAGCTTTGCCGTGCGTGACTTGCGAAATGTAGCGGCGGTCAGTTTCGTTTTATTTAGCAAATAAATGCAGGTTACATACAAAAAAGACTCGAATCTTCTAACTTTTCTTTAGTTCTAAAGATTTCAGAGGGGTCTTGTATATGTCTCAAAAGAATTAATGCTCAGCAACAATGAATTTTTGTTCCATTTACTACATATTTATTTCTATTTTCTGTTATTTTATTAACGTAGATGTTCATTGATGTGTAAACGCACCTGTATGTAGATATATTTATCAGATAGACGTGTTGGTGGTTTAATTGAAATATCATATTGTACTGCAGTTGCAATAGCTGACGTTTCTCAAAAAAATGATTAAACAAGGGAAATCTTGTATTTTAATTCTTGCGTGACGAGATATACAAAGGTCATCTATTTAGGGAGGGTCTTCTAATATGATAACCCAATTAGAGGATAAGGTAAGTGGATAGGGGAAGTACGAGCGTGAATGTTTACTGCAGGTATGACTGACGTTACTTATTGGAATAACTAACTAACTGAAGAAAATAGCATCAGACATCAGTTTCACATCTCACTACTTCTTTTGAAATGAAATATTCGGTCATCTCTTCCATCGTGTCGAATCAAGGCAAAGAAGAGGGGCGGATAAGATCATTTTTCGCCCTCAATGTTTTTCTTTAAAACAGGCGATTTCTAGGTTACTCAAGATGCTGAAGAAAATGGCCTATGTAGTTTTTTTGAAATGCAAGTATCATCAAAAAGATCTCTGATTTTGGCTGTAATTTTCATTTTTTTTGCTTTAAAAATCTGTTCTAAAATATTTTAAAACATTGCACTGAATAGCAACTATTTCTGAGTAAAAAATTGGAGAAAAAATTCTTTCACTTTTCTGAGGGGTACTCCAGGTCGAAAAAAAATAAATACTGAATTTCAAAAAGCTACATAGGCCATTTTGTTCAGCATCTTGAGTAACCTAGAAATCGCCTGTTTTAAAGAAAAACATTGAGGGCGAAAAATGATCTTATCCGCCCCTCTTCTTTGTCTTGATTCGACACGATGGACGAGATGACCGAATATTTCATTTGACGGAGAAGGACGGTTCAATTCTGTGACAAAGCAAAGAAGAAATTCTGTCTTTTTTTACTCACCGAAAAATGCTGTAAACTTACAAAAATCGTGTTTCCTTTACTGACATCATAACGCACAGTGGGGATTTTCCCATAGAGCAGGCGGACATCTGATTTTTTGAGTTAGAAAATGATTATTTTAGCATAATATGGTCTTACTATGTGTCAGATATTAGCAGAAGTAAAAAAAGTCGAATTCGAAACGAAATTTTTTTAGACAAAAAGTTTCTTAGGGGGACCCTTGCCCTGAATTTTTGTCAAAAAATGTTTTATTTGTAAAACTAACAAACTATACATCATTCGACGTAGTTTTTCACGGTGATTCCGAATATGGTTTTAGGTATTGGAAAAAGTGCTCTTATGGGGGAGAAAAACGCGAATTACCTCGAAAACCCTATGGGTTTTTGTAAAATCCATAACTCGACTTAGAAAAAAAGACGAGATCATCATAAATACACGATAGGCTGAGGAACATTTTCATGTAATTAGAAGGTCTGTTCAGGCTTAGCGCTTTTTAGTGCTGTCACTGCACTGAGGTTGTCTCATGTCGGACCGTAGTAATCTAGACTACTAGACCTTTTTTCGTTTCATACAAGATGCAAAAGGAGTACCTTCTATTATCAGGCGATGCAGTAGGTTGTGCTGATTCCGAATATGTGCTTTGGATAGGGTAATATTGCACGTCTGTACATAGAAATAAGAATCTTTGTAGATGTGTCATATTTGACGGTGTTTTTTGTGAATGTTCGTAAGTTAACTTGCTCATCGAAGGAGTTCATTACTAGTCGATCATTATATACCATTCGATAGTGCTTTTCAAGGACTACATTTACTACTGTTCGAATTCAAAAAAGCTCACTTGTCGATTTTTGCTCAAATTTCCACTTGAATGCCCACTGTGTAACGTTCTCATGACAAGATCATCTTTTTTTGCAGCACCGAAAAAATCACTCTCACGAGAGATAAATAGCATGGTGTCAACTATCTTTAGCCTACGTTTCCTTGTTCACACTCATAGAGTTAAATAAAATGACTAAACAAGCACATGTCCAGACCAGATGTGGATAAAATGGGGCTTTTGAACGTCTCGTCTTATTGCGTAACAGTTTCGTTTCGTGTCGTGAATTTTCTAGTCGTTTCGTGTCATGAATTTTCTAGTCATTTCGTGTGACGAAAATCGTTCTGATTCCATCTTCATTTATCTGTTTAATCCTTATTGCGTCAAAAATACAAAAAAAGGAATAAAAGTCTCTCCGCAACTCTGTAATCAATTGTTCAGCCATGAGCTTTAAACGGTGTACTGAGAAAGAACAAATTTTATCTCGTTTCGTCAAAGTTTTTTCTGAGCAGTCTCATCTCGTCTCGCAAGGCAAGATCGTTTCGTCACCTCTGATCCAACGCATTTACTCGAAGGAATTTATTCCAGTCTCATTATCATTAGAAATATGAATTTGTGTGCTTCTTACTTAAAAATTCAATCTGCTGTTCTGTCTTAAATGATTACAGTTAAAAATCTAGTTAATAATGTGAAGTGTTTCTCATCATGGGATTTTGATGATGGCAATAATGAAGAAAAAAAACAAAGATCCTTTAAATATCACATTCATATATCAAATTATACAAATTTGATAAAGCGGAAGATGTGTAACTATATATTTAATGGTCCTTTTCTACTGAAGTTTTACTTAGAGATTTTTTTATGTGACTTCTCTTAGCTTGAAGAAGACCGATCTGCGGCCGAAGACCTTGAGCGAGCCACAAGGCTTGCCTTTGGACGTGTTCGATGAACTTGTCCGGTGATTGTATGAGAGACCCCGCATAAAGTTTTGTTGTTGTAATTACACACAATGGTATTTTATGACATTTTCTTGCATTACCTCGCAAAATTTTTGGCTCTGCAGAAAACGCATAAAATAGTTGATGTGTGTGATGTTAGTGAGACATGGAGATTTTACTAAACTGCTCCCCCGCCTAGAACAGAAGGCCATGATCTCGAATTTTTGCAATATTTTGGCTTAAATGTCTCACGAAAAATCGACATGGGATATAGTTGACGTTTAAACTTTGGAAACGAACTCCTTAGAGATTCTTGATTTTCGATGTTGTTCTTCATCTGACTAAAGAACAATCGCGATGCTTTTTTTATCAAGACAAAATCCAAGATCAACACTTTTTATCGCTGTCAGCATAGTAAATATTGTGATATTTTTGGAAGTTGCGATTTCTCATGATATATGTTCTAACCTCTCATGTTCATTGTGAATATTACTGTGTGATAGATCATGATTCAATTGTACTTTTTTTAAAGTATGAATGAGATACGGCTTTATTTTCATTTATGCGTTAGATATTTGTCTATATTTGTTTCATCGAATCGAACAAGAAACAAGAAGAAGAAAAAGGAAAAATCTTTTGAATGACAGGAATTAAAATGCGTTAAATGTTAGTTGACACGTTGTTTTTTGATAGAATAAGAACAATAGAATAAAAGTATATTTTTCGCCAACAATCTCCCACATGTAAACCCACCTATCTATATTCCTGTATTTTATTTCTTCTTCGAAAACTAGAAATCACTGAACAAGTAAATTTGTATTTTTAATGTCTCGTTTCAAAATAGTTGTGTCAAAGTTGTCCTGTTCAAAATTATTTTTACTTTTGTTACGGATAGTAAAAAAGCTGAATAAGTCGCTTTTCTCTATTTTAGATTATTACTTATTATAAAAAATTCATGGGTTTAACTTCTACAAAACAGTCAACACTAACAAGTGCAGATTATTCGTTAACATTATCATCGGATTATTATCGAGCACAAGAAACAATTGTGGGTGAATTACATCTTAACATTCGGACAAAATTACGTATCGAAAAAGAAATTCGTATCGATTTAATTGGAGAATTAATTGATAAACGATCAAGACGTACTGGTCAGAAACAATCGTCAGCACAATCCAATAAAAATATATTCTTCACTTATCCTCGTATATTGGTTACATCGCATGAAAATGGTACAGCTCGTGTAATCAAACAGCAACAAATTACTTATCCATTTCGTATTCCATTAGGTATGTCATTACCGCCTACATGTGATTTTAAAGACAATTTTTCGATCAATTATTATCTTGACATAATCCATGATAGGCATTTGTTACCACAAACACACAAACGACTATTAATTGCTCCACCACAACCAAACGTTATTTGTCCACAGCCTGTTCAAGTAAATGGTTCAAATGATTTGAAGATTATCTGTAGTTTGCAAAAAAATTGTTATTCATGCTTGGAATCTGTACCAATTACAGTTCACATTAACAATCCCAAACAAAAACAAATTCTACAAATGACCGCTCAATTAATACAGTTAGTGCAATTAAATATGAATAAACGTGAATATGAAATATTTACAGCATTATTAAATGAAATTCCAGAAAATGATAAAACATCAACAATGACAACAAATTGTGAAATTATTCTACCAACAGATTTAGTTCCAACATTTGTAACAAACGATCAAATTCATCCGGATAATTTGCCAGTTATCAATGTTCAATATGAGTTTAAAATAACTGCTCATATGAAAGGCACATTGGCCACAAACGTTAAACTAACGCTGCCCATTACTATTAATTGAATGCATACGATGGACTAAATAGGAATAATGATCAGTCAAACTTCGTCAGATCGAAACAGTATACACACGCTAAAAACTATTCGTTTTATACTATGAATGATCGTATCAGTCTTTCTTTAACTCTACTACTGACACAACATTCTTCTGCTGTTATGACTCTTTGTTGTAATGTTATGACCAAAGATGTGTGATAATTACTCGTTTGCTGTGCTCCCTGTTTAATCCTCGTTTCTATTTCTACAGTGTAAGATTGTGTTGTATAAAGATGAGATAAGTGTAGAATCATTGGATCACATTAGAAATGTGATACGTAAAATTTTATCCTACTGAGTGATGTAATAGTAAAATGTTGCATGTGACGGTGAACATGTGACTATTCCATCACGTGAAATATGCAACAAATTTCACCTATTCGCCAATGCTCACCACTCAAGAGCTGAATCTGTTTTTCGAATATGATATAATGAAAAATGAATCGCATTGTGACTGTAACACAGCGATAATGAATACATCTATTTGAGGTATAATACCGCCTGCTCGGATGATCAGATCGCGCTACCAAACACGTGCTAAAAACTAGTCTTTTTATACTTATTTTATATAAATGATCGTACCAGTTTTTCTACCACTCTGCTGTTGACACAACATTCTTCTGCTCTTATGACCCTTTGTTGTAATGTTACAGCCAAAGATTTGTGATAATCGTTCGCTCTGCTCCCTGTTTCTCATATTCAATTTCTAGAAGATCAGATGTTTGTCATTGATACAGAACACCCTAGGAAAAGCTTGTCAGTGTAGCTCCTATTGGAGCCAAAATGTGGAACTCCTCTGTAAATGTTAACAAAGTGGTAATCGAAATTAGGCGGTATCAATCTCGTTATTTGCAACGAATTGCGCGGAAAGTTAATTATCAAAATAAAAACAAAAAAAGATTTGTGATTAAAAAAAGTGTCTCTTAATTTTTAAGTAATACTCTATCTTACTTTTAAACTTGGTTATATACTTCTGATATATTTTCCGTATGTTGACATCAAATGGTAAAAAAATAAAAAGAAGAACAACAGTAATACGAAATATTTCGGACGTAATAAGTACACGAAATCTTCAAGACGTTCTACACACGAACAGTACGACACTATGTACACACATTTTAAGGCGTTTTTGCTAGAGAGGGGGAGGAGGGGTAAAAATTTGCCATTTTCACAGGGTTTCGAGTATACAACTGTATCTCCTCAACCTTCGGATCAGTTAGAGGAGTTACACAAACAGTTCACTTTACGGACTTTTTGAATTAGTCTCAAGACGGGCGTCTCGCAATACTGTTTTGAATTGATCAATAGCTGTCTTCAGTTGTCTAATATGTGGTCTATCTGGTATCGTTTCGTTATTTTTGTCACATCTACGAATATATCTACCTTTCTCTCCTCTAAAATTGATGGCGTTAATGAACAAGAGACTATTAGCAATTAACGCATTTTCGTCTTAAGTCAAGGTTTTCTCTTTTCTTCACTACAATTTATTTCCTTTATTCTCACAAAAAAATGACAGTTTTTTTGTACATCATCTATTAATATATCGTCATTGGTTGAAATGACGAGCAGCCGCAGTCGGTAACGCCCAAAGAGGTAGTTTCCTAAATTTATCTGACAATTTTTCTAGTTTTCGCTACACACCCTTCGTTCCGGATCATTACTTTCTACTCTACAGCGTCATAAATATATTTACCAAACAAAACAATAAATGTTAAGTACAACTCAGTATTGTTTTTCCATTATGCACCGAAGTTTCTTATTGTTATTGATTATAATTAGTTCATTTCTTATCTCAATTAGTTATTCGAGATTTGTAGAGCACCCCGATCGGTGGGAGAGAAATGCTGAAGTAGATGAAGAAGACGAACAACTCTCAGTTGAAAACCAAGTAAACGAAACATATTGGAATAAAAATATTACATCAACTATAAATACTCAATCGGTAGATGCTGTGGATTACGAATACTACGATTATTATGATTACCTTCTCGCTTCGTCAAATACTTTTTATAAACAAACCCGTTCTCTTTACATTTTTATAATGGTTTTGATAATATTTATTATAAAGCAATAATCATTAGGCTAAAAACTTTGTTTAGATTTACTATTAGTTATTGCGACAGTTTTCTCACTAAGTGACGGTATCCGATTAAGAAATGCGGTTATGTAATAGAGAAATGTCTAGGAAATTCGACCTGGCTTCATGTACAAAGCTATGAAGCTTGTCGCTCATCTACGAAAAAAACTACAATTTTATTAAACAAATGGAATAAGGATTTCTATTAGTTAGCAAGCAAAATCAAATTTTAGTTGCCGGAGCGCCTATTTAAAATAATAAACATTAAGAAAATCAATGAACACAAATGGAAAATTGGAATCATCTAAACTACGATAATTGGAATTATCTCTACCAGTTATGAGTAACTGGCATAAAGATGACATTAGTAGATAAAAGTTAATCGCGCTAATTTCATCGCATCTTTTTTCACTTTTAGTATTTTGTAAATTTAAAAGTGATTTTCAATATTTTAAGAAAATTCTTAGTTTTCGGCGTAGATCAAGATTAGTCTCGTCGGTCTGTGTAAACGTTTTTAAGAACTCGCTGCTCATTCTCTATTGAGGGTATCCCCCCTCTTTTTCCACCTTGCTGCCAAATGCGGAGCACACGCCCGATTGAGCTCAAATTTACAACAGAGATAGAATATCGAAAAAGAAAATCGATATATTCTGAGATGTTCTTATATGGATTTTCTGGAAAACTCCAGTTTTCATCGGGTCACACTGCGACCCATCGAAAAACTGGTCCGATCGACTTCAAAATTTTACCAGAGAAACTTCAGGCCCATCTCAGGATATAAATTATTTTTTCCGAAAAATATGCTTTCTTTCTCGAGATATACGAAAAATACTGAAAGGCACTGAAAAAATCTGAAAAAAATCTGACTTTTTTTGCGTGATTTTCAGCATTTTTCGTATATCTCGAGAATTAAAGCATATTTTTCGGAAAAAATAATTTATATCCTGAGATAGGGTCTGAAGTATCTGTGGTGGAATTTTGAGGTCGATCGGACCATTTTTTCGATGGGTCGTAATGTGACCCGATGAAAACTGCAGTTTTCCAGAAAACCCATATAAGAACATCTCAGAAAATTCTGGACAAAAATATATCAATTTTCTTTTTCGATATTCTATCACTGTTGTAAATTTGAGCTCAATCGGACGTGTGCTCCGCATTTGACAACAAGGTGAAAAAAGAGGAGGAGGTGTACCCTTAATCAATAAAGAAAAGAATACGAGGATCTTATTTTCTTTTCTTTCCCGGCGCTTCCAAATTCGGTCACAACATATATTATTTCTCTTATCTGATTCTACCCATACAAATACATGGGGATTTGCAGACTAAGTCGGACACAACGTGTTTTGAGCTGAGAATCCTGAACTACTTCTTAGAAAATATTTTATAGAACTATTCAAGAATCAAATCATGTATTTTTTCACGCAAAGAAATTACTTTTTCAAATTACTTTTGCATTCAATTGAAGAAAAGTCCTAAACGCGTTTTTTTCTGATTATCTATAGGTTTTTACAGGATGAGGTCTTTTGTGAGTTGAATGCGGTTTCACAAAAAATGCTGTGGAGAGATCAGAGACGTTTCATTTTGTTCGGAAACATTTGTTCTATACGATGAATTTGTTTGCAAGCCGAATCGGGGAGCCTGATTTTATAGGATTTCGGTTTTTCAGAGATCAGGATTACACGCAATTTTGATGAAATCGTTATACATAGCACATCAGATCGAAAACTCTTCCAGTTATTCAAACCTTTTTTTAGATTTGTTCTAACTTTTATGATCGATAAGACAATGCGAGACTAAGTTGTGTGATCAATTCTTCAACCGCTGTGCATCACTATATTCCAATCAAAAACTACTCTAGAGATATAAACGGATGAAAAATAGGCCTAGTGCAGTGAAGTTTTTCACCATGTATAGCCGAGACTCTGATGAACATTTCTTGTAGCAGAAGTTTATCTCGATTCTGCACTTCAGATAGCGCAGACGTGTAAGGTTCTAAAGTCTCTCGAAATGTTGTGTTTGTGTGTGTGTGATCAAAATATGAAAAAAAACACACACATTCTGACCGGTTTATGTATCTGGATTCCTCCCTAATTGCTTACTCTCACTAATGAAATCACCTTTAATGTTGTTTGATTTTACAAAGCTAATTAGGGACGAATCGAGAGGACACCGTTCTGACCAAATTGACAGGAGAAATAATTCGATCACGAATATATGTCTGTCTAATAATCGCAAGAAAAGAGTAAATGTACTTTTGGTCACCATATTCTTTAGGTACAAATGATCACCAAAAAAAGATACTTTTGATCATCAAATTTTCCAGCATGCATCTCACACTTTTATTTCTCAACAAAGTATAATGTACAACACAAACATATTCATTGAGACTGTAACCAGATGAATAATATTTTTACAGGTTTATTTATATCTACTTAAAAAAATTTAAGGCTGTGTTAACTTTCTTTGAGCGTCCTTTTGCTTTTCGTTTGCCTAATGGTTGAATGCGTGTTTTATCGCTAACTTGATACAAGTGAAATAAA
>CAJNOQ010003409.1:748-20349 GCA_905250885.1 Didymodactylos carnosus | reverse complement strand
AAAATGCTTTATGCCATCGTAATCAGCACACCGAGCTTTACAAACTGGTATATGTCGCATTCGAAAATCAGCGTCACACTTGGGAATCTTCCTTCATCAGTGACTTTTACTGATGTAAAGTTGCATTTTCGTTTGGTTGCTCAACTACATAAGATCTTCTAGACTTTTCGCGTGTGTATGGAAGATTAATTTATCTCTTATACAATGCAAATTTACATTTGCTGTATGAGAGAATGTTTTTCTGTGCTAAGCACAGAGTAATTCTATTTAGTCTTCAACTCACTATTTTTATTCTCAGTGATTTGCTCATCATTATTGAAGCAAACAGGTCAATATTTGCTTGAGAAAGTCAATCAAAAACAAAAAAACGTTGATTTTCTGCCTTTTTCCCAACAATAAATACCGTTTTGAACTAAACTGTATTTTACCTTTTTCTTAATAAAAACGAATATGAAGTGACCTTCACACTTGAACTTGTTAACCCGTCTTTAGTCTTGATGTAAAACAGGTGAAGGATGCTGTCAAGTTAAAGTTACGTGGAGAGCTTAATGGTTTAAACTGCATTTAAATTGTTCGAGAACTATTTTCATAAAACGTAAACGTTCCATAAATATTTAAAGAAACTAGACGATACAAATATACTATTATTTATTATCTTATTTAAAAAACAGTACCAATTGATTCGAAAAAAAAGTTAGTAGTAAAAATTGTATAAAAAAGTAAACAAATCATTAATAAATAGATGATGGTACAAGAGATTACTAAGAAAAAGCAAACGTCTTATTCACTGTAACAGTTTATTAATAATAAACAGTTAATTGCTTCAGATCAGGCATACCTGAATATATTTCTCTCTTTTTATCATGTTTAACTGTTGATGATGTTTGATGAAACAAAATTTTTGTTTGTTTTTCACACCAAAACTGTGTCCGAAATTTTTCATTTATCAATTCACTATCAAATTGTAATTTTTCATTTTTATCATGTAAAATATCATCAATTGAAAGATTAAATAAAATATTTCAAATATTTTAATGATTGTTGAATAATATCTTCCCATTTTTTATCATTTATATATTCTTCATGATTTGTCTGAAATGAAAACGATTTTAATTTTGGAAATAATTCTAAAAGACAGTGAACATTTTTAAAATTTATATGATTTCCATACAATTTCAAATATTCAACTGTTGAAACAACATTACTTGAAAAAAGAAATTCTTTCTGTGATTAAAAAGAAAAAACACACAACTTTCAAATCGGACTGGGACAGTTCCAGTTCCTAAAGTGCTTGAGAACTAGTGGAAAGAGCAGATGGTGCGTTTTAGTGGACTAAACAAAGTCAATGTAACTAGTTTCATCGATTTTATTTTACTTTGAATTCTTGAAAAGAGAACTGATAACCAGTTTCCTTTCTTTTGAAAAGAACGTTCAGTAGTTCCTGTTCTTAGGAATGATAACGGCTTAGAACTGTAAAAATTCCGGTTACGTTGACTTAACGGTAACTATCAGTTAGCTAACTTTGTGGTAACTATTTTTTAAGTATGCCAGAAATATCCAAGCAGCGGCTTAAAATGACTTCCAAAATCTTTAGTTTTTCACTAAAACTGTTGAAATTTTCATAAATAACATGGTTTTGATTGGCACACATTTACCAGTCAACTAAACTAATCGAAATTATATAACTTCAATGTTTTGTAACTGCAGTTTTTAATTTCTCTGAAGACCTCAACATCTACAGCCAGCTTGAGAAATCTTTTTTGTTTTCACCAACGAAATTAGGCTACAAAACCATATCATTTATGAAAGTTTCAACAGTTTTAGTGGAAAACTAACGATTTTGGAAGCTATTTTAAGTCGCTTTGTGGATATTTCTGACATACTTAAAAAAAAGTTACCACAAAGTTAGCTAACTGATAGTTATCGTTGAAATAACGGCAACTGGAAACGCAGTTATCGTTAAAATAACCGTTGGTTTAACGCTAACCGAAAGATAGTTATCGTTACTTTAACGGTAACTGCTTTTCTAGTTACCGTTGTCGATAACGGCCGAAGAAGTAACGGGAACTTTTACAGTCCTAGAGCGACTAACCACTTACTATTCAAAAGAACTGAACGGTGGAACATTTCCACTGGAATTGTCCCATCCTTATTTTCAGTTTCTCTCTTAGTTTAGTGTAGTGTCGCTATTAGTATAATATTTTTTTCATCGTGTTTGTGCACAACTAACCTAACAATGTCATAAAATCGAAAAGAATATCAAATTGGAATGTTCGTCGAAAACTGCACGTTAATTTTCTTAACTGTTTTAATCATGATAATTTTACAAATGTTTTCATAATATTTTCAGTATTTACATTTAATATGATTAATGTTTGTAAATGTAAAATCGTTCGAGTTCAAATAAAGATGTAAAAAATTCAATTTGAAATGAAATAGAAGAATTGGATAATTTTAATGAATGAATTGATGAAGTATATTTATCAAGAATACAATGACAATAGTAGACAAATTATTTAGGAGTAGATGAAGATAAACTGAGATGAAATTGAGTACATTTTAGAATAGAATTAAATCGATAATTAAGATCATGAAATGAATTATACAAATTACTTGTTAATAAATAGTCAAATATATGAAGAAATAAATCTGTTGATAAATTTTCAAAACATGTCACTGTTTTTGATAACATATCTAAAATAAAATAGAGAAATAAATTCAAAATAAAAAAGTCATTCAAAAATGATCAAATTATTTCTGTAAGATCAACGAGAAAGATGCATTACAGCAGCTTTAAATTAGCTAAAATAACATAAATCTGTTATTTATATATATATACTCCAAACAATATTGTTTAATTTAATCACAATAATGACAATTGTATCTTTCTCTCGTTTAAGTTACCTAGCAAAATTCTTTTTTCTTTCTTTCTTTATTTCTTTCCATACTGTTTTTCTCGTTCGAGTCAGATACTAGTTCTAGATTATAACTGATCGTAGAGAGTCGGGAAAAAGAACAGTCAAATCTACAATGGTTGTAGATGACACATCTGAGGTTTAATTTTGCTATGTATATTTTAGTTCAGCTATAATTAGTCCTAGAAGATGAGCATAGCTTTTTGAAGAACTTTGCCATTTTCTGTATGAGATAATTAATTGTCACGTGATATCTTTCATAGTTAATATATGTAACAGTGCTTAATACGATAAAAGCTATAGTAGACACGATAATGAATCAGCTGTTATGTCAATATGAATAATATGTCGTAGAAGGTACATAGACATATGAGTTTCTAGATCTTCTAATTTCGTCTGTTTACCGTTTCACTCAGTCGACTTTCCAATCTTTCCCAAGGATAGTTGTTCTCTAGTCTACTATAGCTTTCATCAAATCAAGCACTACAGTATATATTCCCTATGAAGTGACGATTAATCATCTCATAGGCAAAAGCACAGAGTTATCTAAAAAATATACCTCATTTTGTGGGACTAATTATAGGATAACTAAAGTAAATATTCGAAAACTAACTTTAGTTGTGTCATGTACGACTCTTCTACTTTGGAATCATCTTTTCTCCAAATGTGTATAATCAAAGATAACCGCGAACGAGTGTCTGACTCGAATGAGAAAACACAGTATGGAAAGAAGAATTTTGCTGGGCAACGCCGGGGTGGAAAGCAATAAGTCTTCTATCGTTTCATTCAGTGAACTTGTATCTTGAAATTTATTGTGAGAATAATAATATAGCGATTAGTGCAGCTGTTTTAAACTTCATACTTTATTTCGACCTTAGACAGTCACTTGAAAGCATACACTAACTGTACGAAACAATGAAAACTACCAAAATAAAGTATGAAATTTAAAACAGTTGCATTAGTCACTACGTTATTAATTGAAAAGTCGTTGTCTTCAACATTAAAATTTGATTGAAACTAAAAAAAGGACAGAAAAAAAATTGTATGATTTGACAGCTTGTGCACGGTAGAAATAAAAATTACAATTACAGGGGTCGACTGTTAATTCGCGACTACACATAAAAATATAACGTTTCTCGTCAAAAAACACCCTTTCTTCCGTTTATGAAGAGTCGAACTGTTTGCAAGTCATCTCCGCTGCGACTTTTAAAAGTTTCAAAATTCTATTCAGGAGGAAGTGCTACAGGAGAAGTACCGAATCTACCTGTAAGCAAGGGCGACGCTCGCAGAGATTTTTGAAATTTCAATTCATACAATCTCCTGAATAAAAGAAATAAATATAAATAAAAATAATGAGAAGAAATAAAAGTCCATGTGATTATCGAGTTGTCCATGACTGAGATGAAAAACATTCAGGCATCCTAAATTATCAGTTGTAACCCTAAATGATTGCATTAACTAGGAGAATACGAAAAACATGATCAATTCACTGTTTCTGCGAAGCTATCTTTGAGCTCGCTGGAGGAACTTTTAGATTCTGCACCTGTGAGCTAGAGACTTTTGTTCTTCAAAACTTGCTAGAGACAGGAGGGGAACATATGATGTTTAAATGTGTGCGTACGTGCACGCTTGTTTCCGCTAGCCGCTTAATCACTACACTACTATTTTTGATGACTGCGAAACAGTGTTTTATCTAGGTTTCGTTTTTCGGGTAGGCGCTTGAGATTTTTGGAGGGGCTATTAGCTAAAACTTTGAGAGTGAAAGCGAGAGAGAGAACATCGTCTTTTTTTACGAAATCAACTGTATAATTTTCGGGTAGGCAAATCGAAATTTCGGGTGGGTACCGCCCACCCGGCCTACACACTAGATAAATCACTGCAGCGAAAAACAAAACAAGCTCTTAAATAGTTATTTCTTGTCAGCTGTTACGTAATAGTAACTGACAGTTACTTTTGCCTATCCTTGGTGGGAAAACACTCGTGTTGAACGTGATATAGGTTAAGATAATCTACTGAGGCTTTGACTTACTGAGGAAAAGTCGCCATTGCATCGTACTTGGGTCTCCATGGCTTTTTCGCTCTACTGCTTGAATAAACCGAAAAAAATGAAAAGAAAATGTGCTTATTCCTCCAATTGTTAGAACTGTTTCATGAAATTAAGTGTTTACCATTTGCTAAGAGCAAATATCGTCGATCTTTACATTGTCTTCAAGACAGTAGGCAGATATCGCTAGGAGAAGGCATACCGACCCACTATAGATAACGATAACTTTTCTACTCTTTTGTTTCCTTAAGTTAAATCTTTTTATTTAGTTATTTGTTTAGCAGAGGCCATCGTATTACAGGCGAGTGAACTTTGGTGATCTGTTATTTTTCGTAATGATATAGATCCGAAACATATCATATCAAATCATTCAAATCTTATCATTCCTTATTCTTTGGAATTTTTTATTTAAAACTTCCTATTATTTGCTCTTAGTGTTCATCAAAGGTATTAAGACAAGAATACAATACTATATATTCTATGCTTCATTAATCAAAAAAAGGCAGATTTTTAAACGACTTCTGATTGGTCAATGCATCATTTTGTCTAGATGGTTAATCTACTGGAAAATTCGTCAGTAGCTTATCTTAAGGCCCTTTGTAAAATAAAGAAATTGTCTAATCTCATTGGTTGAGGTACCATGTTCGTCAATCAGATCGTACAATTTATCTGTTTTATTTCTTTACGTTATTTTACTGTTGTTTTCGCTTAGCCCCAAGGAGAGACTAGGCGAGGCATTGATCCTGGCTTCTTGGGGCTACTATTTGGAGCTAAAAGGCGACTACGTTATTTTACACAGGGTCTATCTTTACCTGTGATACACGGCCGCTTCTCTTTTGATTGGCTCAATCGTTTCTCAAATGATTTTTCATCTACTGGCCTCCTTTATGATCGAAAGCTTTTCGTAAAAAGTCTACTTTTCAGTTAAACATAGTATTTACATTTATCATTCAGTTTAATAATATATAGAAATTTTGATTTGCTGCTATACTATCGAAACTGAGTGACTTTTGATGTAAAGATATATCCTGGCGTCAATCATTGCGAACTAATGGACTAAATTGTCGATCGCGCGCGCCGAAAAAGAAATCATCTAACTCTTGGCTAAACATCTCGATTCAGACTGTCTATTCTTCGGACGAGTTCTATATCTTCATTCATTACATTTTTGAAGAAAGAATATCAGGGAAATAAATCCCCTAATTTTCTTTCTTATGTTTCGTATGTATCGAAAAAATATTGGATCATTCAATCTTTGTCTTTTATCTTTAAAGGGGGGTGGGGGGCATTCGATAAAATTTAGAAGAAAATACATATATCGTCCAGTACAACAGCTGACTGTACATATTTGAGTTCGTCAACTTTCGCCTGAGAAACAAATACAATGTAGTGGAATTAATAACTGATGCATGTAGCAGTGTTTTTTATACTATGAATTTTTTTTAAAGTTTTCTGTTAGTGTTAGTGTTAATGATCTGTCTTTTGCCCAATTTTTTCCATCGTACTTCATAAAAACTTTCCATCAGCAATTTTTTCGAAAGAAAATTTTTTACCCTTATCCTTATCCCCGAATAAAAACTAGAACCAGACTGTCTGTATTTTTAATTTGACCCTTTCTAGTTTTTGTATTACATCTGACCATGATGACTATATATATCTATCTATTTATTATATGTTTTTATTTTCTTACAGATAATTCAATTATGTTACCAGATCCATATGTAAGATATTTGTAATAGAATTCGTTTGACCAAGAAAGCTGGCTTTCTCGTTTATGTTCTACAAACACTTTCAGAATGTCATCTTGAAGATTCGAAAATGCGAAAATTTTTTGAGCCTATCAGGAATAATTACCACCTATGACACTCTCTGTTCTCCATTAAGAGAGCCTCGTCGGTTTCGCTAATGACATTAAGAACGTCTACTCACAATGATACTGAGAAATCAAAGACGAGATACATTGATAGTAAAGTAATTTACTCATAGAGATTTATCTATTATTTCGAATGGGCAGAGGTCGGATGTGTCAAGCCGATAAAAAAAGAAACATTTCTAATACTTTTTTACTTATACAACATGCTACATAAACCTCCTACAAACCATAACAATGTAACTGCGTAGCATCAGAATGAACTTCGTACTCTTGCATTTTCAAATAATAGACGATTAATCTCTCTCACACATTTTTCTCATATCACCGCATTCTTCTTCAATGTTAATGATACATACATGATTATTAAAATCAATATACATTGAGTGGATCACTAACAGGAATTTTTATGTATACTAAACTTACCATTATAAAATTAAAAATATAAAAATCTCAAAAAGTGAAGAAAGGTAGAAGAAATGTTCAAAAAGGTGGCAATCCTATTATTTTTTATTGAATTCTATTGATGAAGCTTTACGTATTTATAGGCATCCTGTTGGACACCTAGTGTTCCTCATCAACCTTATCAAAACTTGAATAATGTCCAGTATTTTAAAATGTCGTCTCGTTATACAATTGTAAGTCTTCTTAATCCAACATGAAAACTTTCAGAGAGTGACGTTGGTCTCTTTGCTTTCAATCAACGTAAAACTCTTTTTTAATATTGATATTTTTATTTAAAATTTAGGGAACATTACTTACACTTCGTCCAGCTCCAGTTGAAACAATATTTCCTCATCATTTGGTTGATAAACGTTTTTTAGGGTATGTAAATTATTTTTTGTTATTGATTTTTGTTTACTTTGCACATCTCTTTTCTTCTTTCAGTTCCGATGGTTTTATTGATCTTGACAAAATGTTTTTAGAAATTGCTGGTAAAGTAGTGAAAAACAAATTCATTCTAAAAATGAAGTTAATAGGTTCCACTTCTATCTTCAGGCGCATTTCGACATGAAGTGGATGCTAATCGGAGTTTTCATCAACAACACCTGTCTAATTCATCTCCACATGAAATGAGTGATAAAGTAGACGATGTACCAAGAGAACAGACAAAAGTGTATGATTATTCAGATCCACAAATACTTAAAGTGAGTTTTAAATGTTGTATACAATACGCCAGTTTAATACTGTTAGAAATATCTTCTTGTTTTTAGAAAGTTTTTAATCGTCGTCCAAAAGAAATTCTTACACCTGATCAAATAGCTAATTTAACTTCGGTCACAGTTGGAAATCGTCCATCAACGATAGATCAGAGTCAACAAAAAATGGCATGGATCGATGATTACCGTAATGTTCGTTGTAATGTACCTTGGATACCAATATCACCGCTTCCCTATCATCATAAAAATCCATTCATTTCTGGTGAAGATCGATTACAAACACCTAAGCCAACATTTTGGTTAAAAAGTCCTATGTACACTAGACAGTTATCTCCTTATCATTTTTATCAAACACCACCAGATACCGTTCAACAGCAAACACCAGTCTCAATTTTACAACGATTAGAGGATGCCGCTGCTCGACAACAACAGTAAGTCATTTTTAATAGTCTAAAAAAAATAAGAGCTGTTATATGTTGTTGTATTTTTTAGAAATAGCTGTGATATCTATCATTCTGCAAGACAAAATGATCATGTTCGTTTAATTAATTTATTCTTTACCTATGCTACTATTCAACATCTTATAGGCTTGTTTACGTGATACATCTATCTGTTATACACCAAGTTCACCTGTTCTCGACCAGCAATGTTTTCAATCTGTTAGTGATATGGAATCTAGCAATGCATATAATTGGCTATTTACCGAACAGTCAACACCTCTTGCCAGCGTAAGATCGATTTTTTGTTTATGTTATGATTTCTTTTTTAAATTGTTTGTTTTTATCTAAAAATCAACTATTGATACAAATATTTATCATTTTACTTTTAGAAAGATTTAACTAAACTGGTTAATGATCATGTACAACAAATGTTTTCAACACCTTCATATCCGAAAATAGACAGTGGAGACGATGATGTAAATGATCATAGTTGTAAGTCTAGTGTTAAAAAACTAAATCTTTTACAATTTTTTTAAATTATAATTTTTTATACAAATAAATTTTTTTTCTATTGTTTTCAGGTACAATTGCATGTGAACAATCGCCATTATCTCAAAAACAAAAACGGTATAGTGTATCTTTAATATTCTACTTCTTGAATTTTGTCTAATTTTTTAATCATTTTTTTAGTTCACAAGATGTTATTCGTTCATCATCTGATGAATTATGTTCTTTGACAAATACAACTGATAATGAAGTAAATGATAATTTCATAGAAGATTAAAAAATGTATCTATTTTTTTTTTCTTTATTTATAGTTTTCAAATATGAGTGAGATGTGGCACAAAATTTCGAATACAAAAGTCAGTGAAGGTGATAAATTTGAAAATGTGTTATTAATTTTGTTTAATCTTTTTATGTCATTTTATTTTATAGAAAACGATGAACAATCTATTGAGAATTGTAAGGAAGTATACGATCTTATTCAATTTAGAACACAAGAAGTCGATGGTAAGATATCTTATGAACTAAAAAATATCAGAGAAAAATTTTTCGTTCCATTTAAGCAATCCCATCACAGAATATCTTACAGTGTTTAAAATCACGACATCTATCACAACGTCATGAAATGCTGAAACCAGTATCCTCAACGTCATCCGAAGATCAGGTATACAGTGTATAATGACAAAATACAATGATCTTTGACACTTTTTTTGTTGAAAATAGTCCTCAATCAAATCTGTCTTACAAAATATGATACTTGAACAATTGAAAACAATGAGGAGTCAACAAAATTTTGGAGAAGAAAATCCATCATCAGAAAAGTCAATAGGAAATCAGCGTCTATCAGTATCATCATTATTTCGAAACCATGACAATATCCTCGCTGGTAAGAAAACATACTTGACTTGGTGTAATTGATTCATTTGAAAAACCTCTAATATATTAACCAATTTTAGATAAAGAAAAGTTTTGTCACTAATAACATCCTTTCGTACCCTTACGAATTACTTTACATTAAAATAATGCATTTCTTCGAAAATTCCTTAGGACCAGTTTCTACAAAAGGCTTGTTCAAGCTAACGTAGCGCTGTTACATTTTTCCCACACTGATTCTTGATTTTCTCAGCAACGGTGAGCGATAGAAGGGCCATTCTAGCCTTCTGAGAGAAATCGATTTTGAAATGCAGTTTCTTTAGTCAAAAATAGAAGTGTAACGCTGTTACAAAAAAGGCCCTAAAATTTTCGGTGACTGGTGTAATTTGGTAAAACACAAAGAATTGGAAAAACCTTTCAAAGGCCCCATTTTCTAGCTAAATCAATGGGCTATTCAATGCTAAAAATTGTTTTTCTCAGGTATGTCCCCAAAACGCATTTTACTGATCTGGCGCTGTCACGCAAAAATCTTGAAGTTTATTAACAAGAACTATTTCGACATAAAACAAGCTTTGTATAACTCAAATTTGAACTTGCCTGTAAAGTTTGACGTAGGACGAAGGCGTCCAGGTGAGGAATAAAGTTACAAATATTTTTGAAATTTTTGAAAAACTCTTCATAAGAAACGTTTCGTTTGCGAACTCTATAAAATTAAAAAAGCTAGGTGAGGAAATTAAAACTAAAATTTTCAATTTCAATTTTTATTTTTATTTTTTTTTGATAATGTCAGATTCGTGATCAGCGTAAAAAACTGCATCTAGTCATAGATTTAAATCAATTCTCTGATGAAATATTTTTTTCAAAAATTTAATTAACAAAGGTGTTGCGTTACGTGGACAAGTCGCAGAAATACTATAACTGTTTGTCTAATTTCGATTTAAATATCGAATCTTTTTTATTCAAGTCAAGATTAGTGAACAACTTACGTATTTGCATTTCATTTTTAGAAAATTATGATTATCATGATTCTCCATTAGATCGTTGGTTTAGTCGTGATACTTATTCATCTGACTTACCACAAATGCCTATACCTGTATTAGATCAAAGCGTTGTTAATGCTGCAGATCTAGAACAATGTGATCAAAAATGAAAAACTGATCCAATAACAGCACCATTCTATCATCAAACATAGTATGTAGAAACATCATATCCTTCTAGTTGTCTGGATATGTTTTGACAGTTTAACGTTTATTGAGTGTAGCTATGTATGGTGTTTTCAGTTTTTTCATATCTTTTCTTTTTTTATTTGCTTTTATCATTTTTTTTTTCTATGCTGCAGTTAGCTTTTATTCTTACTCGAACCGGGTTTTCTTTTTTTTGTGTCTATTCAGTGAGTCTTGTGACATGAGTGATATCGATTCATTATATTTCGTTTTTGATCTTTGTTACTGTTTTGTTTGTTTGTATTTTTATGATTGTATTTTATACATATTATACATCAGCAGCAGTGAGAGAATGCAAAAATTCTTTTGATATTGAATATGTGGTAAGGTAAAGCATCAATTCAATGTTAGTTCGATCGATATTATTTGACAATTTTTAAAGTTCTCGACGTTCTCTTCTAACAACATCATGCGTAAGATGAACAGATCGTAAGATGAGCACTAATTTCAAATCTAGATGATGTTCTTGCTAATCTTATCATGAAGGTATAGGATTGTTAGTAATGACTCATATGGCTTAACTGTAATTCATTATTGACGAATTTTGTCAACTATCTATCTTAAGTTGGCAATAATAAGTTTGAAAACAACACTGATTACATCGATTAAGTTGAGGACTACTGTTTTTAGATATAATTTTATATTTTCTAACTTAAAGTTTTTCAGAATAGCAGTCTTTTATTAAACATAAAATTTTTGAGAAAACTTAAGATGAATATATGATTATATTTTTTCAAACAATCAATAGTTTACCTGTTGCACGTTTAAGAATAAACATAACGACATGAAGCACTAGAAATGTTTCTTTTATGTATGAGATTGTATTTATATTGTGTTTTAAGCTTATTTCCACACTGTCGTTCTTCAACGCATGATTCATATTTGTGTCAAGATAACTGTCTAATACGTATCGAAATCAAAGAATACTTTTTTATTTGACATATGATTTGAATAAGAAACTAGTTATACTTTGCATCCACTTTGTTAATCACAGAAGCGTATATAAGGGGCATCCAATTCAAACTTCCCATACCATTTTATTTTTGCTTAATTATACATCAATCGGTAGAGCTCGACGAGCTGATCAAGAATGTCTACGTTAAAATCGGTTTCTCAATGAAAAATC
This sequence comes from Didymodactylos carnosus, assembly GCA_905250885.1. Classification (NCBI taxonomy): domain Eukaryota; kingdom Metazoa; phylum Rotifera; class Eurotatoria; order Philodinida; family Philodinidae; genus Didymodactylos; species Didymodactylos carnosus. Next base: position 8,194 of record CAJNOQ010003409.1, on the reverse strand, counting down.
TTCAAAATACTAGAAGGGTCTAAACCAGAAGCGAAAAAAGCCGAAATTGTGACCATAACCCTCAATTTTCTCCACCAGAACTCACTTTTTATGCAATAAAAGTATTATATTCCGAGTCAGCATCGAAAACCGAGTCGAATGATGCACCTTTTTATTCTATCCAACCACTTTTGTTTTTTTCGAATTACTAACATCACGTCGAAAAATTGCTGAGATTTTGAATGAATGAAAAGCAACAAAAATTTTCAAAACATATATCATTCGACTCGGTTTTTGATGCTGACTCGGAATATGATACTTTTATTGCATAAAAAGTGAGTTTTGGTGGAGAAATTGGGAATTATGGTCACAATTCCGATTTCGCTTCTGATTTAGAAAAGGTGAAATTTCTCAGCAATGAAGAGGAATTCCAAAAAACGCAGAACATACTTTTAAAGTTCATTTAATGGCGGTTTTAATGAAATAAAAAGGTCGGCTTCAACTCTTCACACAAAAAACTAGATAGGTTTGCTAAATTGTTTAGGAACTTTTTACAGGGAATGTCCAAGACGTCCTTTTATTGGATAGACCTTTGACTTCAACCTCGATCAAGCATCATTCTTATACTCAGTTTTTAATGCTGAATCCGAAAAAAGTACTTCCGAAAGGTTAGAAGGATGAAAAAGAAAACAATTTGAATTTCATTGAAACCGAAGGGGTTTTCGAAATTTTGGACCCTTCTAATATTTTGAAGATTTTTCATTCAGAAACCGATTTTTTAAAGCTAAAACGTAGACATTCTTGATCAACTCGTTGATCTCTATCGATTCATATATAATTAAGCCAAAAATAAAATGGTGTGCGAAGTTTGAATTTAATGCACCTTAAACTCGGTTTTTTCATTGATCATATTCGTCATTCACATAGATCACGTTTTCGCACAATTCATAATATAAAAACTCGAGTCGCTGTCAATTTCAGATAGATCATGCATGTATCAGATTTTCATTTCTAATATCTTCTGAGTTCATTAAATCCTTTTGCCAAATTTGTTCACGGTTAATTACCCTACCTTTTCATGATTAATCATGAAAATACCATTAAGTATTTGCTATTGTCAAACATTTTTGTGTTTATCAATATAAAATGACATTGAATCTCACAATATTTATTCATTTAAACTAGAATGCAATGAAATATTGCAACGATTGAATAAAGCACTAAAGGACAATGACACTACTTTGCGTCAGTGTATTATATTATGATTGAAAATTTGCTAAATTTTATTTGAGAAGCGCAATTTTTATCCATTTGAATATTTTTTGTTCTTATTGATAAGTACTTATTTCATGCTCTCTATTATTTACTTTCAGCTATGCAAATAAATAATAAAGTATGATATTTTCATCTTGGTAGGTAGGATCATTTATAGAAGTCATACCTCCATCACGATCGGAATATCACATAAAAAAAAGAAGAAAAAGAGAGGAACAATATAACAGAGATGTATGAAAAGCCTTCTTAAATAGTCTCGAAACCCATCTTATATGCTGTTACAGCTCTTATTCAATCATATTTTATCTATTTCTGATGATACTTTATTGTAAATACACTCATATTATAATAAATAGAGATATATTATAAATATAAATAAAAAAATATGTACTCTTCATATCAACTATCTTAGAAAAAAAAAAGTCAAGGGATAAGAAATACAAAACAATTTTTTTTCCCAAAATAAACATGCAATTTAATCGTACAAAGAAGTAGATAAGTTGCGAATGAGATAAAAATACAGTTAAACGCTCTAAGGAACGCAAAGAACTCTCATTTTCAACAATATGGCATAAAAAGAAAATAAACTGGAAGGTAAATAAAGACGTTATTATTTGTAAAGGACTTTATTTAGGTAGACTGTAAAGAATTTTTCAGAATAATTGAAATGTGATTATTGTACCTTATTATGTCTTTAGTTGAGCTCGGCTATATGTAATAAAGGAAACCACTATTTGATTATGTATCACAGAAGACTAATTCATTTTGTTTTCCAATAATTAATGTATTAGGACCATATTCTCCAATTCCATTTGTGCATTCCATTTGTGTCATTGGCTCTAACTGACTAGTGTCATTTGAGTATGTAAAAAATTTTCCATTCATTGTTTTTAAATACCAAATATTTTTATATGGCCACATTAAATCAATACTATCCTCTAGTTGTACTTGTCGAATCAGTGTCAATGTCTCATCACGAATTTCAAATCGAGTAATGGTAGATGATGCAGTACGAATTACAAGTGCAATTGTTGTTTCGTTTATATCCATTTGAGATATCCATTCGGTTTTATCAGTGGCTAAACGATCCCATCGACGAAGCGGTCCTACCGTCGTAGGTATGGAGGTAAGAGGATATTTCCAACTTTCAACACAAATACCAAATACACAATAGCTAATGAATATATTATCATTGAAACAAGCAATACAACGATATGGATAATCTTTATGGCGATTAATATGAGAAATGAGAGCAGATTTATTTGATTTTGGATCATACGAATATATGTGACGTGGAAACACTAAAAGATACACATTACCAGATGAACACCATTTCATATCGACAATATCATGTTCTTTTGATTGAGCAACACCAGATGGCACATTCTGAGATGTTGTTGGTACTATACAAAAGAACAAAGAATCTTTGTTGCACACAAAAAGTAATAAAAAATGACATTACCATGTATGGTGCGCATTTGAAATTTTTCATCAATAAGCGATAACTGTTTCTTGTTGTCTAACCATAGAACAGATTCATACCGTTTACTTGTTACAAATTTTTTCAAATTTTCTGTATGTATCACTTTGTATGGTACTAATTGTTGATTCGATTCATTCAATGCATCATACTTAAACACATTTTTACATTGAATTAGTTGTTGAATGTTAACATCTTTAGTGTCGATTTGTACATGACATTTAATGGATTCTAAACATTTACGTAATTGTTCTAGATCATGTTCGATAGGCTGCAATTGTTGATATGAAATTTCACCGGTTTTTTGTAATGCTGAGATTCGTGCTTGTAAAAGTGACAATTTTTGACGTTTATTTTCTTTAAGAATGTCGATACGTTGTTTTAATTCAAGATTTAAGAGACTAATTTCGTTCGAATAGTAATCATAGGTTACTTGAATATCAAATAACATTTTTGTTTTCCATTGATCTAATGTTTCTTTTGCTTCGTTAAGAGATTGTGTTGAATCGATTTTACTTAGCATTAGTGTTAATAAATTGATATCATCAGACAGCGAGTGTGTACGAGTGATATTCAAATCATTATGTTGAATTAAATGTTTGAGACAAACATGTTTTGGACAATGATGACATTGGACCATCGCTAATAGAGTGCAAGATTCACCTTCGCACGTTGAATGAGATGTTGAGCTAACCGTCGAGTCAAGACTGCCCGTTGATGTTGCAGAAGTAGAAGCCGAAGCCATGATGTGTTAAAAGATCTAGAAACAGCTTATCATTGAGTAGATGCGTAGTTAATCAGAGAAAATTTAAAATAAAAAAATCGTGCTTAGTCATTGTTTATGCTTCCAATTCTTCCTTGCGCTCTGAAGTGCTGAAACATTTGGCAAGATCATTATTGATATACAAGCAGCATGCAAAAAATGGTCTTATTTCATGCATTTTATTCACCGTTTAAGAAAAGAAATTCATTAAGTCAAAGTTTTAGAACTAAATAACAATTAACTAGGATTTTGTTTCCTCTTTTCATTTTTTATCATCTGTTAGGATACCGAAATATTTAATTTCTTCCATCTGCTTACACACTACATTGCCAGTGTTTTTAATAGCAACAGATGGACTTGCCACTGACCCCTTGACTTTAGTCTAGGGTCTTACAAAATGTCTGTCTGTCTGGGTTGAGACAAGCTAGGAACAAATCCTTACAATCAACGTGGTCTTAGTTGGATTCAAAGTCAGGGAAGGTCGTTCGCAAATATAAGTTCCTACAGTAAGGGACCGAGCGAGCGCAGACGAGCGTTACCTTATTCTCTTCCCTTTAGTCCAGGAAATTATAAAATACTTTTGCGTTCTATCTATTCACAAAACACGGAAATAGAAAATATGGAATAACAGTTCATAGGCTGACCAATCAGCATATGAGCAACATATTAATGCATAAGAGAAAGAAATGCTATGCAAAAAAAATGGGTAATTTTTTTGAAGGTGTTGCAGAGTTTATATCGGCTTTATCCCAACAGTTCGAAAGTAACAGGACTAGCACAACTCGAGCTCCTGATGACGAATATCACGTTTAAAACATTTTAAAACAACGGCATCGTGGTCTTTCAGACCTGTGAGATCCCATTTCCCAGCAGAAAAGATGTTGGGTCCTTCCGCGCAGGTCCGCCCAATGTTACATTCACTATTAGCCGAAATCGCGATTAATCGATTTTGACAACATGGGTAATGATACAAAAAAACAAATTTTAAAGGTGATTTTCCTCGTTTTTCAAAATTTGAGTACGTGATGCACCATTCTACGGGATTGCAGGACGTGGAATGACATAAATCTGACTTTTACCTAGTTCAATCTTAGATTGGCCTTGAGAATTCAGTCCAATCCCGGATTGGCTTGAGATTTTCTTTTTAATCTGATTTTAAACTACTATCGGCGCCAAAATACAAGGCGAGTGGCCATTTATATGAATAACTTTTGACAAAAGCAAGATAGAGACCTGCTGTTTTCACCAGCGTGTAGCTAAGACCCTAGAACATCTTTTCTCAAGCAAAAACTTAACTGGAAAAGGATTCTAAGTCTGGTTTTCCAGCAAATCTCTCAAAGCATGCTAGCAGCACATAAAAACTTTGGCACACTTTTTCCACGCTATTGGCATAATTTAAGTGTGCTTTTTGTAAAAGTATGCTTTTCCGGGACAGTGCAGGCAGCATTCATTCTGGTGCTCAAAAATTCTATCTTTCAAAATGCATTTGTTACTTTATACGATATCATTGTGGCTTAACTTGACCAAAGCGTTTTAACTGAGCGGTTGATTCATGTTCCGAAAACGAAATTCAGTCAGTCCTTCCGCGCAGGTCCGCCCACTATTAGCCGCGAAAATTTCACTTTGACCATCGTGTAGAGCATCAAAAATAACCTAAAGGACTCGCTTACGCTTTTTTTAAAAAACGTGTGGAAAGTGGTTTTCTAGACATCTCAAGTTTTTGGTGAGAGTGAAACCGAAGTCGGTGAAAATGAACGAAATATTGCATAATTATACATCAAATTGTAGCGCTTGACGAGTTGATTCGAATGGTGAAGGAATTCGGTCCCCATCTAACTTTACATTCGAGTGGTACTCAATTTACTTGAAAACTTCCTGAAGTTTGACCTCGATTTTCTCCTAAACGTTCCGAACATTTTTCGAGCTTTTTTCAAGATAAGAACTACTTAATAGGATCTATAACTTTGCCCATACAACTACCCTCGACAGTTTCCATTTTTCACCCTCAGTTTTCCAGAAATCCTCTTAGAAAAACTGTGGTACGGAAACACACAGAAGCCTCACAAAATGTTGGAGTACATTGAATTCCTCATGCTGAACAGGAATATAGAGTCATAATAGCTCAATTTTCTTTTCATGAAGTAAGGTTTTAACGGGTTTTATGGAAAACTGAGGGTGAAAAATGGAAACTGTCGAGGATAGTTGTATGGGCAAAGTTATAGATCCTACTAAGTAGTTCCTATCTTAAAAAAAGCTCGAAAAATGTTCGGAACGTTTAGGAGAAAATCGAGGTCAAACTTGAAGTTTTCAAGTAAATTGAGTACCAATCGAATGTAAAGTTAGATGGGGACCGAATTCCTTCACCATTCGAATCAACTCGTCAAGAGCTACAATTTGATGTATAATTATGCAATATTTCGTACATTTTTCCCATCGGCTCATGGTTTGACTTATTTCGTCATCACTGATCGAAGTGGGTACTCCCATTAACCGATGATTTTTGTTTCTTGATACGGCAACTGAATTGAAAATCTCTGCAAACCGACTTTCAACTCTCTTTCTTGCAACAACTTTTGTTGGGACGATGGTTCACCAAATCCGACAAACCATTCTCTTATGGAACCTAAATTGCCGATGGACTCAATCAGAGTTGGAATCGGACGGATTTTTCCCATCCGGTCCGGTTCGGCCAGCTTCAAAATTTGTCCGATCCGGTCCGGTCGAAATCCGGCCGATTCATTTTTGACATCAAACTGGCAAAAATCCGGCCGGTTCATTTTTATGTCAAACTGGCAACAATCCGGCAAGATCATAAATTCATACAATAGCTTGTTTGTTAAGGTATCAACAAGAAACGATTCTGTGAAATTCACAGAATATAATAGAAAAATATATATTTGTACATGTAAATCTGAACCATAGATAAACAAAAAGAAAAGATAAGTATATGGATTGATTTTTAATCCAAAGTAACTATTTTTTTCGAACCGGCTATTGTATGAATGTCCGGATTAATCATTGACATTAATAATATAACCTTGTAACGTAAACGTCAAATACGAAATAAAGTCACAAAAATAGTGCTTCTTGATAATTAAAAGAACAGAAAAATGTGTTGTTATTACAATCCAATTACGATCAAAAGCGGCTACTACTAAATATAATCAAAGACTTTGATTCAAAGCTGTGTATGTACATGAATTTGTACGAATATTTTCGTTGTATATTCTCTGATTCATATAGAATTTCTAACAATCGCTGACATAATATTTCAATGTAAAAAAAGCGAATAAAAGTTGTTTTCGTCGGAGAAAACTTTGAAATACAAGTATCAATTTCAATATCAAGAACTGGCAAAAATCCGGTTTCGTCCGGCCGGTTTAACTTTTCGTCCGGTCTTGTCAGGTCCGGCCGGTCCGGAGCCGGATTGCCGGACCGGTTCCAACTCTGGACTCAATTGCGTCTGATGAGCCGAGAATGGTAGTCACTGCTTGCACTATGGCACAACGATCAATTTTATCATCGTCACTTGTCAAGGTCAATGAAACAGACCCTTTCAAGAGTTTATGACGTGACATTTATTCCCGTCACAATTTTGTGAAAATTGAGACGCGAGTCCTAATAGAGGAAGACAAGTCAGTTAGCCAGTATGATGTAGCTAGATCAAAGATTAATTACGTGAAAAAAGGAGTATAATTTTATTCTACAACTTTAGGCTAGTCCAAAAAAAAAAGGTCTAAAACCGGTTGCTAAGGCCTATACTTGTACAGTCTAGGCAGCTACTTGTCTATTGTTTTGCTGTACGTAATGACGAGACGATAAAATCGAGAGTACCTAATGGTACCTCGAGCTGTTGATAATATCTGAATTGTCTAATGCACGTTACTGTACTGAACGATTGTTTAAGGGGGGGGGCGCGGGGGGGGGGGGGGGGGGGGGGGGGGGGGGG
>CAJNOQ010003408.1:0-20350 GCA_905250885.1 Didymodactylos carnosus | reverse complement strand
TGGTTTTCTAAAGACCTCCGAGAAAACCTATCTTTCGAATATTTTTCGAAAAGGATTTTGCTTATGAAAACATTGGTAAAATTGTCTTCTTTCGATTGCTGAAAATCCCAAATCTCTATCTTTTGTCGTCCTTGAGTTATTCGAAAAACAACTACCGGTCTTATATTTTGCCGCCGATAATACCTAATCGCTTTTTCTGACACAAACAAGCACTTTTCCGCAACATATGCTTGCGCATGTGCCAGATGACATTGATACATGTATATATGAACTTTTCAAGTTTTGCCGTTTCAGTTGAGATACTACAAGATTTTATTTTGCGATGTTCGTTTTTCGTCGTTTTTGGGATCCTTTCAGCCTCTCCCGGTAACCCATCTATGAACATGCTCCAAAACGGAAGTTAGCGTCAGATAGTCCAAGTGGTGTAGTATACGGCTGACTACGTCGATTTATATAACAAGTGCCTGCGGACATAAAAATTTAGTTTTAAAATGCTCTATTTTCACTTTCTCTGAACTTGTGATGGCCTACACCCCTAGTGAACTATGTTTCTCAGACCAAAGCTATAAATTTGAGTAGACCAACACGTGTTCTGTGCAGTGAAACTCGTGTTTAGTCAAATACTTTTACTTTTCATAGAAGAATTAGCCAGAAAGTACGACCATTATTAATATTTTCCAATTTTGCAGGAATGATTTCGCACACGTGCGAAGGTCGAACCCACATATGTTTTTGGGTACAGGTAGTACTCAACCTATACTACTTATGCTGCAAGTACGAGTTCTGGTACTGCTGAGTAGACTGGAATATGACGGCTGTAAAATTTAGTTTTCTATAGATGGTATATTTAACGATTTTTAGGGCTTTTACGAAAAATGCTATAAGTCGAAAAGGAAGCATTATCCAGTAAAAATATTTCGGGAATCCTCCTAAATGTGTTATCGCTACCGACTATGAAAGTTTGGTCGCGAAAACTGGACATCAGTTGAGCACCTTAGGTCGTGCCAACAGTGCAACGGGCCATAAGACCGTTTCCTTTACAGTCAAGGTGACTGAATTGAATATATTTTCTACTTTTCTACCCGTCAATGAGCGACATCATTTTTTCTATTTTTCGTGTATTAGTGTGGATTAATTTATTCTTTTTCTTTTTCTTTTCTTTGTCTATCTTCTTTTATGTCTAAATCTATCTTTCATTTGTGACACCGCTTTTTCTATTTCTCAATTGGTCGATTTTGATGACCAAGAGAAACAGCCGGCACAATCAGACATTATTTTTTTCTAGGAACCCTTACTTCCAGTAAGGGAATAATTATATTATATAATAACATAACTAATTACAATTTGTCCATACTTCATTTCTGAACTAGCTATCTTTAACTAGATCTGTTGAGAAGTTTCAAGAATTTTTTCTGACAAAAATGATAGCATTTTATATTACTTTTCAACTTAATAATCGTTCAACTGTAGATATATTTGACTCTTTTACTTTCTATTATGGCATTGCGTCTCAGTTTCCCACGCATAGTTTTATTATTAATAAAGAACCGACGAATTACGTCTGTATTACCACCTATACGCTATTATAATCGAAATCCAGTTGAGGTATTATTCGGTGCAGCTTCAAATGTATTTCGTAATTTTGAAAAAGAACTCGATCGTGCACAACGTCAATTTAATGGATTATCGAATCGATCAGAATTTGGTTCAAATAGCAGAAACTTAGCTCGTGTTATGCAGTATCCAAATGGTTAGTGTATAATGGGTGAAAAAAATGTTTAATATCTTTTGTTTTATTATATTTTAGAACGTCCTGCACAATCAGATATGATTGTTACCGAATCGGATGGAACAAGAAAGTTTTTGATATCGTTTGATATGCACGATTTTGAGCCAGAAGAAGTGAAAATAATAACGGAAAATGGAGTTTTAACAATCACAGCCAAAAAGGAGAAAAAAGTATGTGTGCATATCTAACGTGGCTACAGCGTCAATTATCTGTATTTCTTTTTAAGGATAAAGGAGCATATTCATTACGTGAATTTAGTCAATCTTATTCGTTACCAGCTGAATTAAATATTGAAGATTTAAAGTCAACATTTTCTGAAGATGGAATTTTATCCATTGAAGCACTTCTACCAAAGACGACACCGAAAGATCGTACAATCAAAATTGAACATAAAAAATAAAATTCTACTAAACATTCTCAATCATCATAATATTATTCAAGCAAACAACTCAGATACCAGATATGAGAAGTAGACATGTCTACAAGTGACTAAAAACTTTTTACGGATATTTTTGTGTCAGTTTGTTGTTTTATTAGTGACTCACACAATGAACTATCATTAAATATATTTTTAATACATAAAGAACATACGACCGAACGCAAGACTTGTTAAAATTCCTTCCCTCAGAGTAGGACATGTAGAATTGAAGTAGAATAGAAATGCTTTACTACTTATTAGTGAAGTATAAATATTGATGGTTGTGCTAGCATTTTCCATACCATTATTTCATTTCAAAGTAGAGTGTACTTGGCAAGGATGATACAAGATAGAAAAGTGATTTAAACATACGATTTTTACCACCTGTTAGTGGAAATTTGAAGACAATCAACCTACGAAAAAATCAAACTAAAAAGCGAGGTCTGCGTGGCGTTCTGTATCGAGGGAAATTCGTAGAGTAGCAGTTTCGAAAAATCCCATTAGACTTTTCATGCTAATCCATGTCTAGAAAGAGTGACATTTATTCTGCAAATGTAAAAGCAAATGTCATACTTCTATCTTTGTCTGTTAGGTCGCACGAACGATTTTCTCGACATCACTTGAGACTTCTCGGATCATATAATTTAGGGTTTGATAATCTCATAAACGTTTTAAAACCTCATAATTCACTGAAAAACATTATGAATGACTCGAAACTACAGGGTACGCCCTTTCACGGGTAGGGGTAAGACAGTTCCAGTTCTCGTTTCTAGTAACCGGTGACCGGGTACCGTTCCTAGTAGCTAAAACTGGTCATCACTTACTGTTTTCTTCGTAACCAAGATGTAGAAAAATTGATACTCATTTATTTTATTTTTTACACTAACGAATTCATCTAGTTCAGTTCCCACAGACGATACTGCCATGTTTTCCATATAGAAAATCTTTATTTGATAGCTTTTAGTCTTTACAGACAAATCAACATGATTTTACATGCCCAAGGGGGTGTTTGTTACTCTATATTTTCTTTTAAAAGTAAAAAGTGCTGCGATACTATGGTGTATGTGTTTTTGCCATGTACATGAATAAGAACAGGAAGAAGGAGAGTCAAGACGATGGTGTAGTATGTAAAGGGAACATTAAACTATATATAGTGAAGATTGATGTAGATGCGCTATCATATTATAAACACAAAATTCAAATTGAGTATATTGAAAGTGTTTAAAGGCTCTTCCTCGTCATCAAAAGATAATTATCTGATCACCGCCAGATTTCAACCAGGAAGAAGTCGACGAAGTATCAAAAACAAAAGAAATACAGGCGATATTACTAATCAGCCGGCAACAGTGACTCAACAGGGTGATAATGGAAGCCGAAATAGTGACATTGGCGAAGATGAAGTTACCACATCGACAAAGCCAAAGTTTAACAATGCTAATCCTTCGCCAGTATTCGAATAAGCAGAACAAATAACACCGAATGATTTTCAATGCAAACTTTGCTCAAAGGTGAGTAGACTGCCTTTATATCACCAGCAGACTCGGTCAATACCCAACGGTAATGCACACCTAGAAAACTTTTAAGACCGATTGGGCGGGCCGGGCTCGGACCTCAAGTTTTCTTTGGCCTTCTCTTTCATTCCGAGAGCATATGGTTAAATACATCAATAAAACCATTATATTTAGTATAAACATGTTCGGGATGAATATTATAATATTTCTTTTTCTAATATGTAGCTGAATAAACAGGTTATCTAGTACATACAAACACTGGGAAAAAACCATGAAAATTTAAATGATAGACTTATGTTAGAAGCATATTTATAGCAATTTGTCAATCAAGCGTATTAGCGTTAAAGATGCAAAAGACTGTAAACAACGGAAAAAGGCCGAGTCGGACTCAGACCTCCACTTTTTGTCCATGATTCGGGCCCTAAAATTCTGATTACTAGTCGGCGACTTTTCAAAACGCCTTTACTTCTAATGATACTTCGAATAAATGATGATCAAGTCGCGAACCATGGCTGGCGACGGGATCGCTAGATTGTTCTGCAATAGCCGCAGTTATTGTGGCACCGTGATATGGTAGCTGTCACATCTTGTTGTCACATCTTTCCATACGGTTTGAACCGTAGTTCTAAAATGGATACGTGATCGCAATTTGAAATGGTCAGCATAATCATTCAAATATTTAGAATATTCACCAAAACTCCAACATCGGAGTTTTGTTAATAACTTTTTATCACCTTCATAACTATGACCACCAACAAAATCACTAAACATTGTTATCGCATTACTACTAACCATGAAACCTTGTTGATAAACGTCAGTGAATATACCACCAATAACACTTGATTTCTCAAATATAATTCCGCTATGTCCTTCGTTGAGGAGTTCTTTCAACGTTACTAAACCACTAACCCACAACCGAGAATTCCAATGTGTAGTTTTCCATCCATGGTGTATAGAATTATTGGGTGTTACAGATTAGTGTTTAAACTCAATTTTAAGCACCATCAGACACTCAATAAAATTTTGATAACCCAACAAACACAAGAGCTTTGTGAGTAACGGTGAACTAATCTTTGAGTGAAAGATTTCTGCGAAAGTCGATAATTTATACAGGAGACGGAACGTCATCAATACAAATAAGGCTGAAGATACAAAGAGAACGAAAATTGATTCTATAAATTAATTCTCGTTTTTGGTTTTAAACGAGTCCATATAGCTAGACGATATATAGTTAATAGTGGAAGATTTTATATTTATGAAATTGCCAACGGTGGCATGATTTCTATAAAGTCGAAATAGAAAACTGACTCGACCTTTTGAGTCTTTTTTATGAAAATCATAAATTTCTTTCGATTTTACGTGAAATCAAGTGCGCGATGTTTCTTTGTAATTAACTAAGACTACATAAACTTTCGAAAAACAACGGATAGTTTAGCTATTGTGCTTTCATCACTTGGAGACCATATTCATGACACAATTTGATAATATCGTCATAATGGTTAAATTCTTCACGACCTTGCTTATGATTATTTAAATCCATTAAATTCATTTGTAAAGGATGCCCAATCTGGAAGACTTTGTTCATTATCATTCATGGAAAACTTGCTAATATAGCTAAAATCTCTTTAATTAATTAATTTTCTAATTCGTTGGTCATTGTTGGATGGTAAAGTTAAATTGTTTGTTTGTGTTGTTCAGTATCAATATCAGCGAATTGCTGTAATTGCTCAAAAAGCTGTTGATGTGCTTCTTGTCCTAATCTTTGTGAGGTTGATCTGGTTTTTTCTGACGGCTTGGTTGTTTCGGATAAAATATTTGTAATGGTGAAAATTTGATTTTCATTTTAATTTATTTATTCCGATGTAGTGTACAATCCTTGAAAATGAAAATATAAATTTTCGAAATGTCGTAATAAATAAGTATTCAAATGACTTTACATAAAGCTGTTGTGAAAATCTTATTTTTACTTGGATTATTACCCGTCAGTAACGGCAGATTACTTTTGGTCTTGAACGAAACTATTAGTCAATCATTCATAGTCTATATATTTTTCATTCACTCAAAGATTAGTTCGCCGTTACTCACAAAACTCTCGTGTTCGTCAGGTTAGCAAAATTTTATTGAGTGTCCGATGGGGCTTAAAATTGGGTTTAAAACACTACTACACTGTTAAGTTATGTCGATTGCATTTATTAAATGGTGTGTAATAGTTAATTTGGAATGATCATGATATTAGTTTTGATCGAAATCGCCTGGAAGATTTTATGAATTTATTGAGCAGAATTGCTTTTTCTAAAAAAAAATGAAAGTGTAGTCGAACAAACTCGTTTTTCTATTCATATTGGGGCTATTGACATCAGTAAAATAGATGGAAAGGCTTAAAGAAAGTTATCTTTTTTCAATTTCTTTTAGACTATGGATACAACAACAGCACAAATCGGTGATATCTTATGTCTTATCTCAAAGTGAAGTTTAATTAGGTATTTGAAACTAATTTTAACTCAGCGTGACACAAAATCATTGCTATTTTTATTAGCAAGCTTTATTGTCGGCTCACTCATCGTCATTTTTACTCAATCTTTCTCGCTGTTAACGTTTACTATTTACCTACTCGTCGTTGGATTTATTTGTTGGAAATTAGCACATGGCCAGGAGTACATACTCACGAACAATAGTGCATCAGAAAAAGCGGTTATCATTACGGGGGCTGCATCCGGAATTGGTCGTGTATTGCCGATTAAACTGGCAAAGTTAGGAGCAAAAGTGATTGTCGGTATTCGCGGTCATGCAAGAGCAGAAAAAGTAGCTGTACAAATTCAACATGAAGCAAAAGTTAGTGCAGGAAGAATAGTCGGCTATAATTTAGATTTATCGGATCTATCGGCGGTGAAAAGATTCGCCGATCAAATTATCAAAAATGAACAGCGTGTCGACATTTTATTGAACAATGCGGCGACATTCCGTAAAGTCCATTTACTGACAACTGACAGCTTCGAAATTCAATTTGGTATAAATCGAGGAATTACGGCCTATTTTCTCCATCCTGATACGATATACAGAACTATTCCGTGAGACTCCAAAAATAGTGTTGTTACTGATGAAATTCTTATCTTATTTAGTGGCAAAAACACTGTATCAAGGTGTTCTCACAAGTTTATATTGTTGCTTATCAAGTAATGTCATATCCGGACAATTTTATGTTGATTGTCAACAAGCTGAGGCGAGTCCAGTAGCTTATAACAAGAAATTGGCAGAAGAATGTTGGAATTTTAGTGAAAAGCAAATTAACAAAAAACTGCATAAAATTCGAGACGGTCACTTCATCCGCGATTCTCTTCAAAATCTCTAAAATATACTATTCGGTTTGTCTTTATATCAAGAACATCCATGTAGTCTTCCTAACTTTCATTTATAAATCTCGTGCTTTTTCCGCTCGTCTCGTGCTACCTGTATAAAGTTGCCCTGTCCTACTTAATTTATCACTTTATTAAGTTCTATTTATTGCCATTTTTTGGGCACGTATACGTCGTTATTTTTTCTCTTTCTTTTGATTCTTTCCTGATATTATTATTTTTCTTTTTTATTATTTGGTATCGATACATATTTAAGGATCTCTTATATCCTATAAAGTAGCACCTAAACGTGTAACCAGACTAATGTCTTGATTTTTTTTTTAAAACATCGATTGGTTCTTTTAACTATTGTTCATTTTTTTATTTTCTTCTTTTGATAAATCATTTTCCTAATCTTCATTTTCTTTATTTATTCCTTTGGGCGGCTATTTTTGTTGTCTACTATTGTCTAGTTTTGTTTGATTCTGATGAACTTACACGAAAACTATCAGCTTTCTTATTTGATTTTTGTTGGCTAATGTCTTCGTATAACAGCTCGATATCATCCTGATATTTTCGCTCAATGGTTTTACGTTTTAATTTCAATGCATTAGTAAGTAAACCATTTTCAGGTGTCCAAGGATCAGAGACAATTTTTACACGTTGAGGTGTTTCAAAACGTTCAATACTACCTAAATAAAAAGTTATAATAAAAACAAACAAGTTATCTTAGACGATACTAATTTCCACAAGAAAATGAAACACTACTTTAACAAAGTTGCGTCATTACCTTTTCTACATACATCTTGGACGTCTTTTAACACTTGATTTACGAACTCTTCATCCTCTGTTAATTTTTCCCATTCTTTTGTATTGAAATATTTCTCAGTGTAAGACTAGAATGCAAGTATTAGTATTCTGCATATATTTTGCTTTTTGAAAATACATACAGCCATGTTCTTTTGGCTTGGTGATATGAGTACGACGGTATATTCTGCTGATGAACTCGCACATACACAACAATTTTCAACAAACGAAACTTTTCCAATAACCATTTCGACTTTTGCTAACGAAACATATTCACCACCTTGTAATTTGATCAAATCTTTTTTACGATCTAAGTAAGCACTTTAAAAGTTAAAATCTAAGTGTACCGACCGTCTCCATAAAATCGACTTTTGAGTTAGACTTGGTGTATCATAGAGTCAAATGTTCTCTACAATTTCAGATCACTTCAAGCTCTCCACGCCTCTTTCTTTGTAAAAATGTGAAAGTTTTCATGTCTGGCACTTTATTTTGAAAAACTCGAAATTCTAAGTTTAGAAATTTTTTTTGTTTTTCTGTATCATAGACTTTTTTTCCAAGTAACCAATGTTTTAGACTGTAGAGTTTTCTTCAAACTGGAACATCTAGCTCTCCGCATCGTGTATAACCGTCCAGATATTTTCGACTTAACCCTCAAGCATATTTTCGTCACGTCCTCACCATTACATCTTGGAAAGCTAAATCGAAAAATACCTAGGTGTATTGGAGCCTAGTACCCATAATAAAATTTTGAGCTCAAACAGACAAAGTTTACATTGGTTGGTACGATACACAATGAAAAATCGGGAAACCATACCTAAATGTGAGTTCTAAGGTTTTTAGAAAACTACGGCGGTTTTATTTTTCGAGAAGATACTTTGATAAAAATTCTATCTCTCTCCGATCAGTTGTTACGATTCTGTAACAAGACAAGAAATAGGAGTACTCTTAACTTCTCACGCTACTTTTTAGTTGATCTTACCAATGATTTTCACTGTTCCATCTGGGAATATTTCGCCAATATCTCCTGTTGAAAAATATCTTGTATCCTCAATTTCTTTAAAATTCGTATTCTCTTTGGCTGCTTCAGCAAAATAGCCGACAGCTATTGCTCTGCCACCGATTAAAATTTCACCACGAGGATTTGGCTTATCCGTATTACAATACTGTCCTATAGTAAATGAATCAATAACACCATATAGATTCGAATTTCATACGTTTTAGAAATATGAATGAATGTAAACTGACGTGCCAGCATGGTAGACAAATTACTGATATCAATAAAGAAGACATCATCAACAATAGAAGTAATAATTTCAAGACGAGATGGACTCAAAAAAGTCTAGCGTTATAAACGTTGTCCACAAGAATCATAATGAAGTTCAGTATCTCGATAGGACTTTCGGTTACAAAATTTTCTACACAAATATGCAATACTTTATATCGGATAAACAAATATGATGTTAATGACAAGAGCGGTGCAACATCAGAATAGTGATCAACTATTAATCCAGCAGCACAAGTTTCGGTAAGCCCGTATCCTTGAAATAATTTTGCACAGAGTACAGTTTGAACAAAACGTTGTGTATCTTCGCTTAGAATTGCACCAGCCGACAATATTGCTTTAACACGACCACCTAATACCATATGATTAAATTTTTGAAATATTAGGCTAGATAGAATAATTACAATTAAGAAAGCGCTTCACCAAATCAACAACATGTTAAAACGTCATGATCACGAACTTAGAAAGGGTGAAATAGAGAAGAGAAATTTGACACAATGACTCGTATGTTTCTGCTTTTCGATCTATCATGGGCGGACCAGAGCATAATTTTCAGGGAGGGCAATAAATAAGTCCCACTAAACTGACATTACAAAAAAACTTTTTTGTATTATGTTCTCTTTGTTCCAGTCAGGTGCAGTGTAGTTGAAGATGCAGTCGTGTTGCTTGCTGTACACATTATAAGCGCCTCCAGTTCAGTGAAAATTTTATCTGCGATGGAGGAGCGGTAATAAAAACTTATTGCCCTTTGAAAAGTTTTTTGGAGGGATCAATTACCTCTAATTGTTCCACGGTTGATCCACCACTGAGATCTATCGATCCTGAAAACCATGATGCTGTTTAACTGTAAGCGCTATATAGCTATATCAAGACTCTGGAACAATAATGCTAATTATGGTTTCGTGACATGAAAAATAACGTATATAGGTATTCTTAATTTATGGCAATTCCAGTTTATTTCAAAAATGGAATGCAGGTGTAACTTTAGTTTTTTAATACAGATCTTCTCCATTGAAATATAATATAAGTAATTAAATAAACTTACTTGTCTAAATATGGGCTATCCAATCCTTTTTCTAGTCGCTTCACTTTAATTTTATACGATAAATGAAACAAATATCGTTTGAAAAAACTAGCTTGTTCGATTTTTTCATTAACTGCTTTATGAATACGATCAAGAATTATCTAAAAGTTAATAAAATTAGAATAGCTTGGATTAAAGAAAAAGATAGTGTAAAAGACTTCCCGGAACGCAAGTCATTAAATGTGGTTTCAACACTTGTAAATCACCTTTCTGTCCACGTTTAATGGCTGTTGATTGATCAGTTAGAGTTTGAGGTGAAGAATAACCGCATTTTAAACCGATGTAATACACTAATAATTCTGGAAATAGACAAACGAAGAGATTACTTGAAGACCGTGTTATAATGCCTTTATGTCAAGTACCATTTCAATATCTTTGGAAGTAATATAAGCAAGACTACAATCGTACAAAAATACTACATCGATAATAAATCAATAGCAGAAATTGTAGCTTATATACAGTGACATTAGACAGACAAAAAATTTCAAAAAGCAGAGAAAAATGCTTACCACAACTTAATTCTAGAATATGAGCTAATGGCAAATAAGCAATATAAATATCCATTTCCAAATCAATCACTGGAAACAAACGTTCTTTTTGACCAGTCATTCCAGCAATCACATTTTCATGAGTTATTAACACACCTGAGCAGATATATTAATATTAATGGCTAGAACAAGACAGAAATTTATCATTCTTACCTTTTGGAACTCCTGTACTTCCACTTGTATACATGATTACAGCAATATCTTGAGGTTTTGGACCTTTATTTAATGTCAAATCATCTAAAAAACAGAAAGATTGCAGATATGATAAAGAGTAAGAACAGTATAATTACTACGTACCAATTTTTATTTGTTCTCCTTTCTCTTCCAATTGTTGTAAACAATGAAATTCAATATTATTTTTATTTATTGGATTAATTTTTTCTGGACCAGAAAAATAAATGACGTGACAGCATGGTAGACAAATTACTGATATCAATAAAGAAGACATCATCAACAATAGAAGTAATAATTTCAAGACGAGATGGACTCAAAAAAGTCTAGCGTTATAAACGTTGTCCACAAGAATCATAATGAAGTTCAGTATCTCGATAGGACTTTCGGTTACAAAATTTTCTACACAAATATGCAATACTTTATATCGGATAAACAAATATGATGTTAATGACAAGAGCGGTGCAACATCAGAATAGTGATCAACTATTAATCCAGCAGCACAAGTTTCGGTAAGCCCGTATCCTTGAAATAATTTTGCACAGAGTACAGTTTGAACAAAACGTTGTGTATCTTCGCTTAGAATTGCACCAGCCGACAATATTGCTTTAACACGACCACCTAATACCATATGATTAAATTTTTGAAATATTAGGCTAGATAGAATAATTACAATTAAGAAAGCGCTTCACCAAATCAACAACATGTTAAAACGTCATGATCACGAACTTAGAAAGGGTGAAATAGAGAAGAGAAATTTGACACAATGACTCGTATGTTTCTGCTTTTCGATCTATCATGGGCGGACCAGAGCATAATTTTCAGGGAGGGCAATAAATAAGTCCCACTAAACTGACATTACAAAAAAACTTTTTTGTATTATGTTCTCTTTGTTCCAGTCAGGTGCAGTGTAGTTGAAGATGCAGTCGTGTTGCTTGCTGTACACATTATAAGCGCCTCCAGTTCAGTGAAAATTTTATCTGCGATGGAGGAGCGGTAATAAAAACTTATTGCCCTTTGAAAAGTTTTTTGGAGGGATCAATTACCTCTAATTGTTCCACGGTTGATCCACCACTGAGATCTATCGATCCTGAAAACCATGATGCTGTTTAACTGTAAGCGCTATATAGCTATATCAAGACTCTGGAACAATAATGCTAATTATGGTTTCGTGACATGAAAAATAACGTATATAGGTATTCTTAATTTATGGCAATTCCAGTTTATTTCAAAAATGGAATGCAGGTGTAACTTTAGTTTTTTAATACAGATCTTCTCCATTGAAATATAATATAAGTAATTAAATAAACTTACTTGTCTAAATATGGGCTATCCAATCCTTTTTCTAGTCGCTTCACTTTAATTTTATACGATAAATGAAACAAATATCGTTTGAAAAAACTAGCTTGTTCGATTTTTTCATTAACTGCTTTATGAATACGATCAAGAATTATCTAAAAGTTAATAAAATTAGAATAGCTTGGATTAAAGAAAAAGATAGTGTAAAAGACTTCCCGGAACGCAAGTCATTAAATGTGGTTTCAACACTTGTAAATCACCTTTCTGTCCACGTTTAATGGCTGTTGATTGATCAGTTAGAGTTTGAGGTGAAGAATAACCGCATTTTAAACCGATGTAATACACTAATAATTCTGGAAATAGACAAACGAAGAGATTACTTGAAGACCGTGTTATAATGCCTTTATGTCAAGTACCATTTCAATATCTTTGGAAGTAATATAAGCAAGACTACAATCGTACAAAAATACTACATCGATAATAAATCAATAGCAGAAATTGTAGCTTATATACAGTGACATTAGACAGACAAAAAATTTCAAAAAGCAGAGAAAAATGCTTACCACAACTTAATTCTAGAATATGAGCTAATGGCAAATAAGCAATATAAATATCCATTTCCAAATCAATCACTGGAAACAAACGTTCTTTTTGACCAGTCATTCCAGCAATCACATTTTCATGAGTTATTAACACACCTGAGCAGATATATTAATATTAATGGCTAGAACAAGACAGAAATTTATCATTCTTACCTTTTGGAACTCCTGTACTTCCACTTGTATACATGATTACAGCAATATCTTGAGGTTTTGGACCTTTATTTAATGTCAAATCATCTAAAAAACAGAAAGATTGCAGATATGATAAAGAGTAAGAACAGTATAATTACTACGTACCAATTTTTATTTGTTCTCCTTTCTCTTCCAATTGTTGTAAACAATGAAATTCAATATTATTTTTATTTATTGGATTAATTTTTTCTGGACCAGAAAAATAAATGACGTGACGAACTTTAGGAGTCTTTTCCAGAATTTTCTACAAAGTACAGTTAACGTGAGAATCGACAGTTTACATAATTTAGGTTGTCCGATCAAAACACCAAGAAAGCTGTAAAGATTAAACATATCCCTCACTTCTAATTTTGGAATAAGTTCTGCTGATGTAACAATAATCTGAACTTCCGCTTCCGTAATACCATGCTTAACTGCTTCTTCACCAAGTGTCGAATATAGAGTAACAACTATGAAGAAAAACAAACAGTCAAATATTATAGTTATTCATTTGATAGTTTGTGGAGCAATACCGGTAATTCCATGTCTAAATGCCGCAAATGCTGTTAATAGCCATTCAGGTCGTGTTTCAGCAAATAATAGAACTTTATCATATTGTCTCGCTCCCAATGATAATAAACCTTTTCCAAGTTTCACAATACGTTCATGGGCTTCTTTATACGTCATAAATTTATATTCGCCAAGAACAAACTGAAATAAACAACAGGGAATAGCATCATCTTGGAAAAGTACTATAAAAGTTTTTCCAGTACGTAAAGGTTCTGTTTGATTAGCGTTTATAAATATTTTCGAAATAACTTCACAAACATAGTTTATTCCACACGTAGAGCAACGCCATACTAATACTGCTTGATCAACCGCCACCGAAGTGTAATTCTGTCATGATTTCTTTGCATTTTGGTTCTATTCTTGTTTCAGAATGACGAGACATCCAGATCTGTCAAATGTCTCATATTGAAGTGAAAAGTGTGCTAAACATTTTCGAGATGTTCCAGCATTCTGCACGATCTATCATTCAACAGCTGTGACAAAGATACGAACATTTACTTTTTCAAAACTTAGCCAATAATGTAGATGTGTAAAAATAAAAAAGAGGATGAGGAATACCCTCATCAACAAATTCAAGTTTCAATTTTGATCCCAGTTAATGGATAGTAAAGAAAATTTCGTTCTACTGGTATATTAGCTCTAATCAATGAGTCTTTATAGTAAGAATGATATCACTATCACATGATTAATTCTTTAAATTTTAAAGCCTATAACTATGAATATATAATAATAGCGTCAATTTACAAATTTTTAATAACGGTTTTGATGAGTCAGAAACACGACACTTTAAGGCCACAGAATTTGTTTTGTATAAAACTTGAGCAGTCTTCTCCATAATTTATTTTTACGTCGTGTGTTCAAAATGTTCCCGGACTGATTTTATTTTACAAAAACGAAAAGCATTATAATGCAGGGCTTGTTACCTCTTTGCAGTTCATACAGTCCTTAATCTATAGACATGACGATTCCATTTATGTGTTATAATAACAATTTTTTTAGATTACATTGTAATCAGTGTTCCAGATTAAATAGTACGCTCAATATTTTGTTCATAATTTTCTTTTCTTTCATTCCCAAGAACCAGTCTTTTTGCAAAAGATGCGCCTTGAAATTCTCTATAAAAAACACATTGAATGTTTTGCTAAAACATGTAAAACTGGAAAGAAAAAAAGTTATGAACGAAATATTGAGCTTACTATTTAATCTGGAACACTGATTACAATGTGATCTAAAAAAATTGTTATTATGGCACATAAATGTCTAATCAATCAGGAATCGTCATGTCTATAGATTAAGGACTGTATGAACTGCAAAGAGGTAACAAGCCCTGCATTATAATGCTTTTCGTTTTTGTAAAATAAAATCAGTCCGGGAACATTTTGAACATACTACGTATATATAGTACTGTTCAAAAATATCTGCTCTATCCAAAAACGCTTGATCTGGCTCTCTAGCATCAGTAGTAAAAGAGATATATCAAAAACAAAGCTCGCGGCTTATTTTCCTCCACCTCGCTACTTACATTATGCTCAGTGAATAAAACAGTTTCTTACATACTTTTTTGAATACTTTTCCGTGCGGTTGTTCTTCGTTTTCAACATTTAATATTTCTCTCGCTCCTAACGCTTCTTTGTCGGGAAAACGTTTCACGGTTCTAAAAGCAAATTAATTATCAAACACTTTCCTTGGATCATAAATTCTCTACTTAATTTACAAATTCGGAATATCGGCTAATGTACAGAGACCTTCTTCAGGAATATTTTTTAATTTATCTAATACTTCAACAGCACGATAAGGACTACCTGGATCATTCTCATCGACCAATCTGGCCTAAAACACGTGAATAAAATATATGCTGATCCTAATAACGTGCATCGACTACTTACTCTCAATCTTTTTTGTTGTCTCGCTCGATCACACCCTTTTCCAATTACCGAATGGTAAATAGTGCAAATTTGTACAAAAAAATATGCGATCACATAAACTAATATAGTCTTCAATATAGTTACAGGAAAATGCTTAAACACCGTATGAAATGTCGATTTGAGAATAAAAGATGCATCAGACATCTTAAAACAAACATAAGATGGACGATGTAACGGATGAATCAGACATAATAGCCTTGTCTGTATTTTTCAATAATTTTTTCATTTTTTAGCACCTACACTTAAACTTCCTTTTAGAACATTCGCTATGTCATTCTCTAAACAAAGTATATCAATTATTTTTCTATACTATAGAAATAAAAAAATATAGGGGAAATACTACAAAACTTCAATCTTGACATCTAACCCAAAAGATAACGAAATGTAAAATTATTCTGAACACGATTCCACGCAAGACGAAAACAAACGTAAGAAACGCTGTTCCAACCACTTGTGATTATAAAGAATTTTAAACATGAACACCTAATAGAGCTTATAAAAGGGTACAAAATGTAAATCGTTTTTTTAAATCCGGAAATATTTATCTCGTATTATGCTTATTTCACCCCTTATTTGATCAAGTATACTAACAGCGAAAGCTTTCCAAGTGCCAGTTTTCAGCAAAACTGAACAAGAATCGAAAACAATTTCAAAATTGAGTCTTAGAGTATATAACGGGATTCTACAAAGTGACTAGATCATCATTTTAATCGAATGGTAGCAGTTTACGCTGGCTTCAAAACAAAGCCCTAGACGGCAAGCGTTGGCATCCGCAAAATAATAGGCTGACCTAGGGGGCATCATCGAGAATGCAAAGGGTGAAAATCGATAGAGTGAGTCAGATTCAACATGAGAATGCAAGAAAGGATAGGAGGTGACAATGAAAAACAGAATGTGATTTCGAGACTAGAAGACAGTGTGAAAGATGACCCGACGTGTGCATCATGTATTATTATTTAAGCAAAAATGTTGGACATTAGCTGTGAAATTTTACAGAAACCTAGAACGATGATTACGACGATCGTAATACGTCAAATTAAGACGTCGTATTTTGACGTTTACGATAGTATTTCATTGCAATCTGGCGTGTTTCGTGAAGAAGTATTACGATGATCATAATACTGTCATCGTAGTTTGGCGTATTTCATCATAAACCACAGTTTACGACAGTCGCAACTCTTCTCCACGGTTCCTCTCGTCGTATTTTGACGTAAACTGTAGTTTACTGGCGTGTAGGTTCGACCTGGGAAGCCTTTTGATCGCGTTCTACTTACTGGAAGATTCTGCAGCTCTCTTGGTCAGTGAAGTATCTGACAATTGAATTTTCTGGTGAAAGCAAAATTCTCTGTTCCACTGAAAGAGAGGAGAAAGAAGATCATTCTATACCTGTGACGAGACGATAAAATGCCGCCGTCTCGCTTGAGAACACTTTGAACCTGTGCATTCTCGAATGAGACCAATATTTTATAACCTATCTCAAAGGAGAACATATTCAGCTGCTGCACTCTCGAATGAGAACAATCTATAAACTTATTGTTAAAGGAGAACATTTTCAAACATTACATTCTTGGAAAAGAACAAATAGCCACTGCAATAAATACAAACACGTAGTGATTTTGTGATGGGAAAAAATATAAACAAAATACATATTCGAGTTTCCGTATCAGAACCTTCTTTGTTCAAAAGACCATCTGACAAACTGTACAAGTTATTAGTTAGTCAAACTGTACACAAGAGTATTCTATAACATGGTTTTCTAGCAACATTAAAATACTCTTGAAAATCTATACATCCATGCAAATATTGGTACTTAGCATGGATTATTTCACTTTCAACAACAGAAGAGAAGCAATACCAACCAGACAACTTACTCAGTACAACGCCACGTTTCAGTGCCATCAACTTCTCACTTCACCATCAACTGTTCTCACTTGAGAAATTATTAAGAAAATTGTTCTCATTCGAGAGGTCACCGATAAAATCTGTCTTTTTTCTTTCGTTCTGCTGCAGGAAACATAACGCATGCAGCTAAAAAACAGCTTTCTTCTAAGAATATGATAGAAGATCCGGATATCCTTTAAGCTAAAGTCGCTTTGCTTTTTTCCATGATAGATGTCAATCTTAACATCAACCGACCAGTGCACCTAACAGTAGATTTTTTTTTACGAAGCTGAAGTACGCAGTTAAGTAAAATCAACCTAACTATGTTGTAGATGATTATCGATAGCATCTCTGCATATACATGATTCCTCATAGAAAATAGGCTGAAAAAGAGATATCACTCGAAAACGGCAAAGAGAAACATAGGTTTTTGCTTTCTTATTTTTACAGCTTAAAAAATATGTTTCTATCAAACCGATCATATGAACGAAAACTATCTTGAGTAGACTTTCTAGCCACGGTAAGATGACTATTTTTGTCCCTTATTGATAAAGTTCTTAGCATTTGTAAAGGTAATGGTTTTGTGAACGCGACTCGGTTACGAAATATCTTTGTAATTCATTTTTAGTCGAGAAGGAAATATTTCGGATTTCGAAAGTTAGTGCACTAAATTCAGTTTTTTGTGCTCTTTCCAGTGGACTACTCGGATTTTTTTATAGCTATCCAAGTTTTGTCAGGACGAGCGTAACGGAATCACTATCGAATGATTAAGTTTTTCTACAAAAATTTATTAATATTTAATACAGAAGGTTCAATGCGCAAAGTTGATTGTAGAGCTTGATTGCTGATTTTTACGGATTTTGTTTTCGATTCCTTTTTGTGTTTCTATATACTATCAGCTTTTACGGGTATGAAATAATGCTCAAACCTCTTCAAAGCAATTTCTGTTTCGCTGCCTCTTATGAACTTTTAGATTTGAATCTGTGATCTTTTTTACTGAAATGGCTTTGACAGTGGCTAAAAGAATGAAAAATTATCGAAATCGATTGAAGCAGAAGCAAGCTAAATATAATGATCTAAAGGAGGATTGTGAACGAAAAGCTAAAATCAAAAGAATGAATCTAAACCTTGTATTTCCTAGTTTCTTTATATAAGATAGCAGTTTGTGTATTTTGGTTAACTGCTTTTAGCTTTCTGAACAAAAAAACTTTTCTCAAAACCTGATTACGTTACGACGGCTTTTTTCAATTACAAAGCCAAATTTTAAATTTTTCAAAAGACGTTTTCTTTTGTCTACAGACATTTGTCTAAGCTATAACTTTCCTACCGAAAGCTTTTTTGTAGCTGTTATAGTTTAGCTGTTTTGCAGTTCTTCACACTGAAGTCAAAGTCGATGTCCATTTTTCGTGATTCCGTTACGTGCCTATATTTCATTCATAAAACCGGGACGGAAGGACCAAAGCAAGTGAAATTTAAAGGACGTGTAGAGCAACTGTACTTACATGTACTCTGAAAATTTCAGCCTTGTGCGATTTGACCTAACTGACATATTAGAGAAACAAAACGAAAAAACGCAATTCCGTTATGCTTGGACTAGTGAGAATCATTAAGTGTTACGTCGCACTTTATTGTATTTGTTTTGTGATTAAATGAAAATGAAAGAATCGTTAGTATGACCTACAATGATGAAGAATCGTTTTTTGCATGCTCTATTTGTTATTGGTATTGAATATGAATTATCCTTGTGATCGTCATGGACTTATGATTTTCTAACAACAAGAGAAAGTCTTGCCTTGTGAAAAGATGGTTGTTTGTCTTGTTTTCTTCAAACGATATTCGAATGTTTCTTTGTCACAATAAGCTGCTTTAATGATTAGTGCACATCATGTGTACTAACATTTAGTTAGTGCTTCTGCTGTGGAAAATCGGTTCTTTCTGAAAAAGTCAATATTAAAAGAACATTGTCAATGTGGATACCGATATTATCTGGATCATTGTTGTCTGAGTGGTAGCAGAGATGGGAGAACTTTCTTTTATAGCAGATGGGAAGAATTCTTTCTAGATCATCCATCTTTAGGTCCTAACGATGCTTAACAACTAAGTGTTGCCGTGTACATAATAAGCATAACAAGCGTTTCAATAACATTTGCATGTTTCTGGTAAATGTTAATTGTTGGATGAGAACAACTGTGGGCAACAAACAGCCAGAGCTGGAACCGGTTGAGAAACGGTAAACCGGTCCAGTCCGACCGATTGGAATTATAACTCGAACGGTGAAAAACCGGTAAAATACCGGCTTGAAAATCGATTTTCAGAAAGAATTTCCTCCAGAAATGAAATAGTTTGCGAACACATGTGAGAGAATCTTCACAATAACGAGTCTATAACATTTAACCTTAAAACAATTGATGAAAATAATATCTGTCTTGAGCATGCGGGCTACAAACCGCTCGATACTTAAATGTCACTTACATCCTTTGATTAAATATTTGTTTCCCTAGAAAAAAATATTTTATCGGCACTGGTTGTGCACTGGTGCGTATCGGTGCTGAATAATTTTGTTTGAAGAAAGAAAGTAATATCTCGCACTGATGTTTTGTTTTCAATCACCAGTTTGTTTTGTGAATTTCTGTCTATATGAACACCGCAGTCAACTTCTAATATTTCTAATGTCTTTCTGACTTGATCTTTTCCTTTTCATAAGAGAAGTGCCGTGGCAATGCCGCATGGTTTTGCATGTCAGTGTGGTACTGATCAGTATCACATTCTAATACAAAATTTAGCATAAACAACTATAATAAAAAGTAATTAAATTGATTAAATAAATTTCAGGGATTTGACCTAACTGACATAGTAGAGAAACAAAACGAAAAAACGCAATTCCGTTATGCTTGGACTAGTGAGAATCATTAAGTTTTACTTCGCGCTTTATTGTATTTGTTTTGTGATTAAATGAAAAT
>CAJNOQ010003407.1:0-20350 GCA_905250885.1 Didymodactylos carnosus | reverse complement strand
ATAATCCTATTGGAAAAGTCTTACACACGACCTGATTTTTCAAAGATCTCCTAGAAAACCTGTTTCAGAAAACTCTTCTGAAAATAATTTTGCTTGTGAAAATATGCCTCAAGTCTCCTCTTTCGCATGGCGAAAACCGGAGCTCTGAACAAAATATTTTCATTTTATTTTCATTTTTCCGAGAACAGGGTCCATTTGGACCCTGGTTGGTAGTACAAGGGTTAAAGAGTACAATTCCCCCAACTCATTTTTTAATTGCGTGAACATTTGGCACAAGGTGTTGTTGCTTCATAATGACCTTAAGTCCTTTTCTTCATAGTTTTAATCGAAGTTTCAATTTCTCTCTCAGAAAGAAACAGAGATGCCATTTGGTTAGACACGCGTGAAACTGTGGTCAAAAAAGTTCTTTTTCCTTTAGAAAATTTTGTTTTTCGCGAGAAATTTTTCAAAAATGTGGTCACCGTTCCTTATGGATTTCGTAACAGAGTCTTTAGTGAATTCTTATAAGAGCCTCATGCACAAGGTAGTCGTCTCATGTGCCGTTCTTATACAAGATCTTTGTAAGACTCTGATAAGTGTGGAGTAAGCATAAAATACAGATTCTTTCAGAATGTTACTATGAAAGTTAAAATAGGGTCAAATTGACATTGCTAGTAGATTCAACAAATTCAATAATCTCCAGGTACCATCACTCATAGTATAGGAATCGACAGAATTGCTCATTTATTTTTCTGAAAAACTGTTTACTTACCTCTCAGTGCATAAAGTAATTCTTCAACTAATATATAATTATACGATTGTGATGGAGACTCCATTGCTAATTTTAAATAATTAAGAAGTATCGATGTGATTTCAGCAGCATTATTTAATTCTTGTATTTTCTGGTCAGTTAAAATTCCAGCTAATATAAGATAAGATCCAATTTGAATTCGATGATAAACAACATTACGCAAATTCATAAATGTTGATAAAATGATTTCGTTATTTTTCATTACCAATAAAGTATTTGGATGATAAGATAAATTACATAAAATTCCTGTAACAATGTCTATCAGTTGTATTTCATAATTATATGTTGATGATTTAACTTTTTCTATTAAACTTGGAACTCTTATAATACTTGTTAAATAGTTAATAAGTGATAAATCTTGACATAAATCAGTTGAACAGGATTTACCAAGTGTTGCATGAAGTATAATAGTTAGAATACTTTCAGTAATCGATCTAATGATAGCTGATTTCCAGTTATTAATAAAAGGAATAAAATGATCTAAAATTTTTTTATATTTTTCTAGCATTTGTTTTATTAACCGACAATAAATTTCATCTTGATGTTTGCCTTCATAATTAACTAAACATGATGGACAAATAATCAATAAAAAATATTCATCAGGCTGTAATTGATCTGCTTGATAATTAAGATTCACAAACGTTTTATAATAATGTGGTGAACAAATACAATTTAACGTAGAATTCACTAATGAAATAAATTGTGAATCGTCCAGTGTTGATGACAACGACAAACATAAGTGTTTATAATTTAATGTAAGAAACAATTTATTAAATATTATCATAGTAGTTTTATCGTTTAAAAGTTGTTCATTTTTTGAAATATGATCAATACATGCAATAATCGACTGAATAAATTGTTCATTCAATATTAGTTTTTGAAAAAAACTAACATTTTTTTCAAGCATTATTTCAAATAATATTACTGCATCTCTATAATAATCAGATTCATTTACAGTTAACGTATTATTCTCATTCCATCTTAAAATGATGTCACGTAACTGATCACGCAGAAGTGCATAAAGTGTATGATTAGATAATAATTCATCAGTCAGTATTAAACCATCGATTTCAATTATAGATTTGATAATAGATAATAAGTGCCTTTCATCTCCAGCCACATTTTTTTCATTAGAAATGTCTTCTAGTTGTTCAATTAAATCATCATAAAATTGTTTTAACTCGATTGAATTAATTGTTAGCTTATTCTCTGTTATCTTAAGAACGGTTTGTTTTAAGTTATCACTCATTAGATCAAAATTTGACTCAGTAAACAGAATCGTGCGTATTGACACTGTCAGAAAAAATATGTTTGTACCTTTATACCAAAAGAAAATGCAAACGCTATATTATTTGCTGTAAAACCGAAAAAACCAAACGTTTTCTTTCTCTTTACCTGATACTGCTTCATGTTCGATACAACGCACACACATTGCATACTTTAGTGGATGCTTTTCACGACGCGTTTCGGATGACTGATCCAGGTTCGAAGCAAATTAAGTAAAATGGCAAATTTCCTCACTATAGAAAAGTTTAACAATTCACTAGTGAGGAAAAGGAACTACATTTTGAAAACTACCGACTTCATAGTCTTCATTAAAACGGTATAGTGTCGAATTAAATCAAATTAAACGATTTTATGATGGTTTAATTGAACAATCAGAACGCATTTCTAATGAAAAAAATGTGGCTGGAAAGAAAGGCCCTTATTACTACAATGCGAGATCATTGGTGCTTTTATACGCGTTATTAATTCGGGACGTTTTTGATTATGATCAAAAGCCCTTGTTGTACGATGATGCTTTGAAACAAACAACGAGGTCAAATACGCCATGTAATGGTGGGTGAGGGTGATTGAGGATCTCTTCTGGAAAAGTTTTCGAAATTAGTCAGTACCGACTATTTGCTGGTTCCCCCCATAAGCTACCAGGAAGGGTAACCGCTCTCTTATTTCGTTTGTTTTAATGGAGCTATAACTCTCTTCATTGCTAATTATTTATCCGTTATTTATATGTCAGTTTTAGAGAACCGAACTGATTTTCTACAGATCTCCTCAAATTTTTCCCAAATTCGTTTTCGCTTATGGAAATATAGCTTCAGTCCTTGGCCAGAATGATGAAAACCGCAACTCGCTAACTTTTATTCCTTTTGAGTTATTCAAAAAATATCCACCGGCCTGGTATTTTGAAACGGATAGTAATTTCGGAACCCTTTTCTTTCTGAATATTTTCACTGTAAAAAATAAAGTGTTGGCTTCGGTAACTTACTTTCTTGTGTGCAAATGTAGCACCTCAAGTCGTTAAGATCTACATTTTTGGTAAGCCGCTTAACATGTTTTTAATATCGTTGATAACAACTCATTGCCGATCACGGATCAAGTAGGATACGCCGCAATACTGAGAAAATACTGTACTTTCGACAGGTACAAGAAAGACACAGATGCGCTTTCAGGAAGAGAAATCCAGTTGAAGAAATAAGTGTATTATAAATCTTGGGTAAAGCTTTAAAAAATAGTAGCTAGACAAAAGAAATAAAACAGAAAAATATCACCTAATTAGATTTTTAACAGTACACCACGAGACTTGAACCTAACCAAAAAGATAAGCTAGAATAATATGCCACTCTAATTACCATATTTAGCTTGGAGGACGTCAAGAAAAGGCGACGAAATTAAATAAATGCGATATATTTACATGTGTACATTGAGAAAGAAAACAACCCGACGAATCAACCAGTAAATCAATCTTTCAATTGGGAATGAGCAAATATGCGCTGCTCGGCAAAGCTTGCTTTTTCCAATAGATTCTAGAATGCCCTATGGACGTTCAGCAGCATGTAGTGGAACATTTTGGCTATCGAGATGTGAATGTACTACGCACCGCTTTGTATCGCTTTCCAGATGACTCAAGCATCAAGGCAGCTTTCTATGGTAAGTTAAATGTTGTTTATTATTTAAAAATACTTTCAAGTTTTATGCCTGCTTCACCAAACAAACTCGACTTAGATTCTTTTCGCTTCAGTTGCAAGTATTATGATTCAGTTTTGAAGTATTATGATTTTTGGGAGTCCTATACCATATTTTAGCTTTCGGAACGTTTCGAGCAAGTCAAAACTCTTAGCTCGTTTTTCTGAAAAAACCACAAGTATTAGTCATTACTGTTCAAATAGTTTTCGGGCATCTCCAGTCGAGCTGCTGCCTAAGAAAAACATGGAAGACTCTGTACACTGGAGTCGCCAATTTTTTCGAATCGATCTGTCGGTGTTCAGATTATCAGCGCACTCTTCTATTTATCACTGTCTAAACTGGGAGAAGGTTAATTTGTATCTTTTTACCAAATGTGGGCCAGGATTAAGGGGAAACAGCTGATTTTGGGATTTTTCCGATTTTCATCGATTCTTGTCGATTTTGGTGATTTTCATCAAATGAAAATCATCGGAAATGACTGAAAGTCATTGAAAATCACAGAGAATAACAGAGGGTAACTGAGAATCACTGAATACAGTGAAAATCAATTGATTTTGGGTCATTTTCGACTTATTTTGGGCTGATTTCAGTCTGCCGTTTCCCCCTTGGTCAGGATGCATACTACATCTTCGTTTGATGTGTCGCATAGAATGGCCTTGGTGGAAATATATCAGTTTTCTCTTACTTTTTCTGGCCAAGCTTTGTGTGGCATGCACGGCTAGATATATCTATATGGGCTAGTTGTTTAGGATATTTAAACTCTTGGTGTACCAGACAATGTTGGAAGTGTTGTGCCTCCCGGTGTTAATAACCTGTTTTAAAACGATGAGATTTCTGAGATTAGTGAGAGTCATGTTAAGCATGATTTTGTAGATAAATATTATTTGCTGTATTTTATCAGCTGTGTCACAGATGGTATACCCGGTCTCGCTTGTACCTTCAGTGTGTTTGTCCGGCGACAGGCTTCAAGATGAGTACCTCATTCTGTAGTTTTTCTAATCGTTCAATGCTTGTTTTGCGTAGTATTGATATACAGAACTAGTCCATATTGCATAACAAGTGGAACGTAGGATGAATAAATTAGTCTCAATGCTGATCTAGCAAGTGTAAAACGTAACGTGGACGTTCAAGCGTTTACTAATTTTTTCTCTGATATAGTCAATTTGGTCATCCCATGTGAGATGCTAATCTAAGACAATTCCAGGTTGTTTAGGCTGATTTACTTGTTTAAACATATTATCGTTTAAGACAACTTGTGGAAAATTAGCCGGTCGCCTGCTGGATGAAAAGCTCAAGGAAAAGAAAAAATCGAGAAGCAATCTAGGTAAAACGGTACATTTAGCTAGCTTGAGCTACCTAAATGTACCGTTTTACCTAGGTTGCCCTGTGATAGCCCCTTTCCATCTCTCTCGTACTGAGACAAATTGGTGTCAATCGCATTGTGGTCTGTGCGATAGATACGACCGAAACCATTGTAGTAGAGATCCACTGGTTCCGGGCGGTTCCAGTTTAAGAAGTAAACCGTCGTAGCATACACGGCCGAGCACCTGAGTAATATCAACAAATATCTCTGGAATCGAATCACCGTCGTCAAGAGTTAATGATATGTCATGTGTGATAGAAGACAATTGGAAAAGGGTACTGTCTCCCTTTTTGAATTTAGACTGCGTGACGTAATAAAATTTTTTACAGGCCTTCCCGGACGGTCCAGTACACGACTTTTTCACGTATTTTAGATATTAAACTTAACAAAGTGATAAGTTTGTAGTTGCTTTTGATAGAAGAATCGCTTTATGAATAGCAACGGTCTCCTCGTATAATCGAGGATGGTATCTACAATCTAACAAGAAGTTTATTAGGGGAGTTTAGCAAGTCTGTTAGTCAGCACAGTGGTTTATTGCCCATGGCGTCTTGGATATCAACGTACGAACCAGATGTAGAACAATGTAGCAAACGAATGAAAGAAGATGAAGATCAAGTGTGTTATCCCGTTCAGTCACGAGATTTAAAAAATGCGTCTCATGAAACTATTACGCCAAATAAAGAAGTTATAACACTAATATGGATGGACGAAACCATTGATGACTTATATAAAGAAGATAGTAGATTAACAAAACAAATGTTACGCGAGATAAACGATTACGTCTTATTCTATAGTGACCTGTCATTATGTATTAGTTATATTCAGTCCATTAAAAATAATAAAATATTTCTCATTATACCCGGATCTTTGTCAAGAAAACTCTTCTCAGAAATTCATTCACTTCGACAAATTGATTCAATATTTATTTTCTGTGTTAACCAACAAGTTTACCAGACATTAACTAGTGAATACTCAAAAGTAATTGGAATATTTTCTGAACAAAATAGTTTAATGATATGTATTAAAGAGAATATTAAATTAGTGGAAAAACAATCTGAAATATTTAATTTGTACAATCAAAAACAAAAATCCACACGGGATTTAACAACAGAATCTGGATCATTTTTATATGTTCAGCTATTCAAAAATGTTCTATTGAAAACGCCGCAAACAATCGATACAAAAAAACAAATGTTAGATGAATGTCGTTTATACTATCGTGGAAACAAAAAAGAACTGAGCAATATTGAAGAATTTCGATCTAGTTACACAGCAAAGGATGCCATTAAATGGTACACAAAACAAACATTTGTTTATAAACTATTAAATAAAGCATTTAGAACTGAAGATTTTGAAGCAGTGTATTCATTTCGATTTTATATTTTTGATCTTTGTGCAAGTATTGTTAAAAAACATAAAGAACTGAAAACACGACAAAAGTCTACTCTTAAACTTTATCGTGGTTTGAAAATGTCAGTTGATGAAATTCAAAAATTGAAAGATAATATCGGTAGTTTAATAGCAACAAATGGATTTCTGTCTACAAGCCGATCGTTTAATGTAGCGAAAATGTATACATCTAATGTTATGTTTGAAATTTTAGCGGATACTGGATTAAAAACAGTTGCGTGTGCAGATATTGCCGAAATAAGCACGTTTTCAAATGAAGAGGAAATATTATTTGACTTAGGTGCGACGTTTATAGTAGAAAGTGTCGGCTATGACAAAGGTGAAAAGTTATGGAGTGTTAAGATGACAGCAACAGACAAAGGGGCCGAAATTGCTAAAGAATATATAGAACACCAAAGAAAAGAATTATCAAAAACGGATGTGAGCGATGCATTTGGTAGTTTTCTGAGTGATATGGGTGAATATACGAAATCAGAAAAATATTTTAAAAATTTGTTACAAATTCATCCAAATGATGAACACACCGCTATTCTATACTCTAATATTGGTCGGGCACTTGGCCAAAAAGGAGATTACACAGAAGCATTAAGACGCTATACATATGCACACGATATCGAAATGAATGTTTCAAGGCCGCGTCTTAAACATATAGCTGGTTCTTTACTTGGTATTGCAACTATTCATAACTGGACTGGCAAGAACGATTTAGCATTGGAATTCTATAATAAAGCTTTAGACACATATAAAAAGGTTCCCAAAGTTGATCAACAAGATATCGCTTATACTATCAACAACATTGGCATTGTTTACTATGATAAAGGTGATTATGATCAATCACTTGAATATTCACTTAAAGCATTGAAAATGCGAGAAACATTTTTACCTGATGATCATCCTGACATTGCATTAAGTTTGAATAATATTAGTAATGCTTATATTGAAAAAGGTAATTATGATTTAGCTTTAGAATATTACAAAAAGGCTTTGAGAATAAACGAAAAACTTTTGCCATCTAATCATCCTGAAATCGGTGCTACTTTGAACAATATCGGGAATGTTTATCATAAGGAATGTGATTATCATCGAGCATTAGAATATCACACCAAAGCGTTAATTATCCGTGAAAAAAGTTTACCAACCGATCATTTTGATATAGCTGATAGTTTCTATAATATTGGAATGATTTTTCATGAAAAACATGATTATGGTTTAGCACTTGCATATTATACTAAAGCTTTAAGAATTTACGAAAGAATTCTGCCAGCTGACCATCCGCATATAATGGGTAGCCTTCGCAATATCGGCATCGTTCATAGTCGCGATGGTAATAGCGATCTGGCACAAGACTTTTATACCAAAGCATTGAAAATTGGAGAAAAAATTCTGCCATCAAATCACTTAGATCTAATTCACATTCAGAATCTTATTACTAATAAATGACATAACGAGATTTGTCAGAACATTGCTTGACACTGAACTCTATCTTTCAACCCGACTTGAATCTTTAATATCGGGTGCTGTTAGCGAAACCGTCCGTCATCGCTAACCATAACATGTGCATAGTGATGTTTTATTCTTTTTTCTGTTCATCTCATTTATTTACCCGTAACTTATTCACTCTTGTACATATATATATGTACGTACAATTCATATACACGTGCATATATATGTACATGTACATTAGTCCGCCGTTCTTTTCTCTTTGTTTTCATTTATATATATATATACACGTGTTTATTCATTTTGTATTCACAGTTATCTTACTCTATTTCATAATAAAGAGACATATCTATCGAGATCAGTTAAGTGAATATTCTGTTAAGTAAGTTGGTTGTTGTATTATACATCAACAGGTGCATCAATAAGAAAAAAATTCATTGAAAATAGCCTCGCATACGTTATTAGGCGTTTTGATCTTAAAATAGCTTTTTCTCAGGTCCATTATGTCTCCTTGTAAAAATAAGATAATATCTTTGATCCTCGGATAAAGCAAAATCGAATGATACGTTAAAACGTATAACGTCATTTATACGTGCTTCATGTAAAACAATTAATGCTTCAACTGATGATGCAGATAAACGACTACATTTTTCAGCTACAATATTACTTCCAGAAGAAAAAATGTCTTTCCGATTCCTCAGCGGAACCTTGGTTGATAGAAATTAGGTATAGGATGAATCAAGCGCGCGTAGCTCGAACAGAAGAACATGAGAAGACATGAGCGCGCTCGTCCTTGAGCGCATTTTACACGAGCGCCTGCAATATATCTTTTATACAAATATATTTTTTGTTTGCATAATAAGTAAACAGCTGTTTACACAACAAGTAAACAATTGTTTAAACATTTTTTGTGCAAAACTATACAGAATTTATTTAAATTAGGAATGACATGCTCCCAGATCAGAAGCGAAAAAGTCGGTCCTATATATCCAGTCATATAGGACATATAAGGATATATCACATTCTGTTTGAAGAAAATGATGTATCATGATGTATCTTTTTCTTACGATGAACTCGAAAAAAGATATATCATTGACTTTGAATAACACGAAGCGATATGTCATGATGTATCGTACATTGTATCCTAAAAGAAACAAATATCATTTTCTATCCTTTTCTTTAAAAATTTTTGACTGGGTAGAGCTATTTACAAAGCGCAAAATCAATCTTTTTACGAAGGCAGTTTTCAACGAGCAGATCACCAGTCAAAACCTGTGATGGCTACACAGCTACTTAAGTCTAAAAGATAGTTAACTCTATATAGACTTAACTCTTCCGTTTGAACAAACATTTTTTCAGCTCTTATTTCGTAGTTTGCTGTAAGTTTTAGCTATAACAGAATCAAACGAAAAAATCGTGTTTTTTCTTACGAACCTATTTTGTAACTAGTATCTGAATCCCCGTGCATAGTACAGAAACTCATTTATATCAAAATTTATAGTAGAGATGGCGTTCGTAAGAAACCACCAGAGATCATCACGAACCGGGAAAACCTACGGGGATCCACGGGCCGGGCCAATCTTTTTGCAACTTCTTTACGAGCCGGACTGGACCAGGCTGCAATTTGACAGTCCGCATGTGGACCACCATCTCTACGTAACAAATATCGGGACTAGAGTCCTGCAGGTTGACCCTAACCTGACCTAACCTAACCCATACTAACCTATAGGTTAGGTTAGGATTAGGTTGCAAAAGTTATAGGTTAGGTTATAGGTTGCTCTATTTTTTTTCCAGTGGTTGTTACTTCTGCTCAAATGAAAACCTTTTTCTGATTTTCTGAGTAGAGATTAAGCTTTTTTGCAAAAGTATTATTCTTTTTAACTGTTACAAAAAATTCCTCAGCTAGAAAGTAGGAGGCATGTGCGTCTACTCCGGAATTTTTGGATGAAACAGCCATATCTTCACCAAAGTTTACTGTCGCGTCTGCTTCGCTGCAGAATTTCGCCGTCGGGCAACTGACTGCTGTTGGCCGCGTCGCCATTTTCTACGTATATCCCGTTACGGTCGCCCTTGGCTTTCATAATTGCTTCATAATCGAGCGCATTTTAGAAAGATTTGAACATTTGCTCGTGATGCCAGTTTTCTTTCTCGGGCTCTCAACTTGGCTGCTTCACCACTTCATTTTGTAGATGAAAAGTAGATGAAATAAATAACGGGAAAAACTTCGGTTTGTGTTCGTGCTTTATTAAATCTTTTTTGTTCTTTCGCGTTTTCTTTAAAAAAGCGAAAGTCGGAAAACGTTTTCTTGGGCTTCCTCTCTTCTATATACAACCTAACTCGTTTGAATAGTGCTTCACCGAGATTCTCAGCGCTACAATGAACGTCGAATCATGAAAGACATATTTTCAAGTATAATCGTTTTAAGAAGAGCGATTTAACGAGTTGCTAACTTACAAGAAATCCTAGCGATCGTGCTGCAATAACACGGCTGACGGCGAGAAGTTCCGATAATCGCCATTTTATGGTCGATCGCGAAAACAGTAGCTGGTTTTGCGAGCATGCTAGTGATCACCTTGTGAGTCTCTAGAACTACTTTTTATAGTGAGACGTGGCAAACTTTTAGTAGAAGAGCCGATCAAAGCAGCACTGCACGCATCTTCCCTCTTATGTTAACAAAGTCTATACATCAGTTTTATATGGTCCGAAAAAGCACGAAGAACACCTGTGGCGGGAAATGAGAAAGAGATCCATAATTTAACAGAGAACGTCGGGTGGCAAAGCTGAGTACACACCAGAGCTCCGTATGGACTGGACTGGACCCAGATTTTTTAGATGTCATGGACGCGGACTGGACTGGACTAGACTTTTTTAGTCCATGGACTGGACTGGACTCAAAAATTTGAGTCCATACGGAGCTCCAGTACATACAGACAATTTTTGGTGGCGATCTGAGATATCATCGAAAGAACGCGTCAAGTCTTCAACCAGCTCCGCTCTATGCGGGTGTAGGACAGAACTTCCGCAAAACGGTTTTCGATGAAACTCGATGTTTTTGGTGTATTGTTCTATAAACCGATGATTATTAAAGCTAGAAAGCTCGCTTTTTAGTGAATCAACGGTATGCATAAAAGGTTGCGTTCCTTCAATTGCTTACAAAACGAGCAGACATTATAGAAAGTTTGTTGCACAATGCCCAAAGAAGGCATCTTTTTCGAATTGCTAACAAATGTAGTTTGTAAACTTTATAGTGACTTGATGATCAAAAATGAAAAAAATAGATGTTGTATAGTATGTGTTTGGCCATGAAAAAATTATTTGTTTTTGTTCCATCGAATAATAAACAAATTTCAGAGTGCATCAGCACTTGATTACAATTTTCAATAGATGGAACGAGAGAAAGATCAAAACAAAACATTAAAATATTTTGTTCATTTTTCTGTTTTGTACTTTTTATAGCTTTTGAAAACAAAAAATGAATAAAAAACAAATTCAGTACAACTTCCTATCGGCACAATTCTTTGCTTTCTAAATGGAGAGATAGAGTGATGATTAATGATTTGTGATAGCTATACAATGGCTAGATAATTTTCCAATTTTAGATAATGCCAAATATTTGTTAAATTCATGACGGTTTTCTTTTGATCAAACTAATAGTTGTTCGTTTTTATTCTATATTCGTTTTAGGAATAGGGATAACACTTTCCCTTTATCGTTACTGTAATGGGTAACTCACCCGAATCTCGTATGATTCGTAAAACTTTACTAATTGTTCTAGCAATTACACTTTTTCCGGTTCCTGCTCGCCCAAACAGAAGTAGGTTTTTCGAATGCTTTAAAAAAATAGTTTTATCAACAAAACCTGATGAATATAAAGGTGATAACAAGCCATCCCCAAATATTAATTCAAATACATGATCGTATCCACCCACTACCTCACTCATCTTTTGATTACTCAATTTTTGATTATGGCAACCAGCCGTCAGGCGTCCATTTCAGTAGGGGCCATGGTAATAAATATTGAGCATCAAGCATGTTCCAGATTTTGCGGCAGATAGCGATTGCATACAATTAAATCGAGCATTATCAAATGTTTCAGCTTGTATCCAACCTCTCCAAACACCTTCGAACAAACAATATTCATATAGATATGATCGAAATAAATTGTCGTGCGATTTAACAGTGGCAATCATCAAAACATTTTCTACTAATCCTCGGCCAATAGCTTCGATGTAGAGCAAATCATAACTACGTGTCGGCGGTAGATGATTTATGGGTGCTATTCTGGCAAGGTGAATTATACTTTTCAATCATTCACGTAAAATTAATCCGAACTGTTCTGTTATCAATAACTGTGGTAAGTTTCGATATTGAGTTGAGTGTCTTCTCGATGCAATGTGCTCCTGAAATAGTATAATAATACTTTTTTACGTATACAATGTAAAAGATATTCAGTATTCAACTCATGCCAATCGATGTCGAATTGAGCTTGTATAAACATTAGACACCAAACGATATTTATA
This sequence comes from Didymodactylos carnosus, assembly GCA_905250885.1. Lineage (NCBI taxonomy): Eukaryota > Metazoa > Rotifera > Eurotatoria > Philodinida > Philodinidae > Didymodactylos > Didymodactylos carnosus. The sequence continues at coordinate 7,863 of CAJNOQ010003407.1, read as the reverse complement.
CTGTCCTCATGCCGTTTCATTAGCGATACTACATAGTTTGTCCATTCTTCGAATGATCGATGTCGAACCTCGAATATCGGTGCAGGTACATGCGAGCGAATAATTTTGATGGAGACTGGCAATCATAATTACGTTTAACCATCCATCACATTCTAATTTTGCATGATAATAACATTACAATGCTAATGGATAGTTAGTTACTTGCTGGAAAAAATTTCTCCCCATTCCGATGGCAAAAGGATGTCAAACTTTCTGCTGTGTAATAGTGGATAAGATTGAGATACACGGCAAGATGCTCGCTATACCGACTTTCAATCATTCTTTGAAGACACTCGCATATAAGTGCATCGGCAACAGTTACTTTCTCAACGATACATAGCCTGCAAATTTTGACTGGCGCAACATAACCCAAATGAGGAATCATTTTCAATAATTGACAGTCTGGACACTGCATTTTCCCACACATTCAACAATGATTTCTTCGATGGGAAATAAATTAAATTTTCTTCCGCACTCGTTACAATTCGTTTGTGAAGTATCGGGCAGTGGATCCGGAGGGTTTCTAACAATATGAAAAAGATCGTTTATATTGATATGTGTATCCAGCAATTGCCATTGAGTACGTGATAGTGTGTTTTTATCAATCAGGAGTATATGAGTGTCGGTTTTCAATCTATTGATAGCTGATGCTTTTGTCCCACTAGGCTGCGATTTAAGCATCTGGTCGGATATAGTTTTGATTTGTTCCGCAATATGAGTGTCGGTCAAGTATTTAAAGCTATGTGATTTGTTGAGACGGTTGATACACGTTTAGATTTCTTCGTATTTGCCACTGTAGATGTCAGTATAAATCTCTGATCCGCTTTTGATCACCATCGTCTTTAAAATTTGAATTGGCTCTTTTAGTTTTTCGATCATTACCTTTTTGTTTTCCCATTCGGCGCTAGATCATAACAGGCAGACGTACACTAGATCGGTTTCCAGTTAAAAATGTTTACTTTAACGACTTTTTTCAGTTATTCATCCAGCTCGGCTAGAGCAGTAGTATTAGCTTCTGCTGCGGTACTCGACGTTTGCTTTACAAGTAGATTGGTGTACGGCGTGATCACATGGCAATAATGACCCTTTTTTGATACCTTTATAATGCTTTATGATTCCTTATGATACTCTTATGATCTCTTATGATACCTTTATGATTCTTTGATGCCTATATGGTTTCTACTGGCTTTTCTCGTTTCTTTAAATGTGTAAAGCTTTCGGAAGGAGTATCATGAAATGATTGGAGCTTGACTACAATTCACCTTGTCGATCATCACCCTAGCAGACTGCTGTAACTTTATTCTAGCACTTTGTTCATTTAAAGTTATTTTCAAGAAGGATGTCATTTCATTATTTGATATAAAACATGAGTCAGTGAGTCAACCAGGCTTTTGATCCCTGAGCGAATCTCCACTAAAGCAAAAAACACCGTCGAACAATAGTGTGCAGATGACTTCTTTGTAGGACTGATGGTCTCTAAAGCATCCTTTTTGTGTGTTATTTCCCACGAGTATCAGCCACTTTTAGTTGTTCATCATTTTTTCATATCAATTAATCTCATCATTATTTTCAGAATTTTTTGACATCACATCTGCTGAACTAAAGATTGTGGTTGGAACACCACATTCACAGGATATTACATTGTGTTTTATAACGAACTGATATTAGCATCAACATCTACGGATACACGCTCTGTAAAACTGCAAGCGTGAATATTGAACTGCATCAAACATCAAGTTTCCGATTATATGTCGCACCAAAATGGAGACATACAGCGAGGAAAGTAGGCCTACTCAGAAGTGATCAAGGTAAAGATTTAGCAACGAAAAAGAACATCTGAATATTTCGTCTGGAGGAAGTTCAAGATGTTAACTACTATAGCCGCCAAAAAAGAATGCCCATAGGTATTTTATAAATATCTTTTGATAGAAATGAGATACAGACCTTCGATTTTCAGCATTTGACAGAGAACACTTGAGGCTAGAATCCTATGGAAAAATCTAGTCTCCCGAAGAGGTTTACCACGGCTAAACCTGAAGTCCAGGAACCTTCAAAACACATGAAACAAATTTTCAAACACGGGGAATCTCGCAGCAATGTTTGTTGTTTGGCTTAAACAAACTTCAAAATAAGAATTGTTTTTGGAAAACTTGACTTTTCCTCTGTGATACTTAATACACACCTGCTGGCACCTTCATTCCCCACCCAAATTGCATGAAAGTTGAAGAGTGAGCATACGAGAAGATGCGCTGTCCGCTCTCACAACCAGAACTACAAAAAACAAAGCAGATCTTCGACAGGTTTTTCAGAAAATCTGTGAAAATCTCCAGGTAAAATCTCAGTATGAAAAATAATTCAAGTATTCCTGAACTGTACAGCAGGCGAAACTAAATGAGTTTTGAAAATTTGAAGCAATTTCGTTGAGAAATGAAGGTGCTAGCAGGTGTTTATTTAAGTACGTCACAGAGGGAAAGTCAAGTTTTCCAAAAAAATGATGAGTAAAGTCGTACTCATAATATAAGTACTTTCACTAGGACAGTCTGGTCAGATAGCACGAAAGTTTTCTATTTGCAATGTCCTGCCAGACTTCTCGTTCGATTCAGAATTTTATGCTGATTATGAATATGTATTTTATTTTGGATGAAAGTTTAAAACGGCGGAAAAAACTCGAAATACCTCCCCTATTAGGCCCACTATACCCTCACTTGTTTTCGGTCTAGATAAAAGTGTATATTTAGATAATTATAAGAAGTGGTTGTAAGCAAACCTATAACACTTTAGCATATATAAAGAGTCCCACTGGCCCTAGTTTTATATTCCAAAGACGTTTCTCAGCCTATATATCCAGCCCGGACCGAGTAAAACATGAAAAGTCAAAATTTTTTCATTTCCATTCGTAGAATTCAATAGCGGACTTGCAACAAGTGTTGTTTCTTAAATTTCGGACTAACTATCTATCGAATTTCGACGTACTCTGGGTGCTGGCGGTTTTTCAACATGAGGCATCGACCATATTCTGAAGGTCTGAACTCGTTCCGATGTTTATTGAGTGAAAATTGAACTTTTTAATAGTTGAAACAGCTTGCAAGCCCAAATTTTCGTAAAACTCACTTTTCGGTAGACTTTTAGAACTTTTTCTAAAAACAAATATTGCCACAAGACTCAGCATGATCGATTACCTATAGTCCATCTGTTCTCAAGGCTACCAATAGTCACCGGGTGCCAGTTCTGGGACTCGCAAGAAATCCGACACAACACCCGAACCGCGGAAAACCAAGGTCTTGCTTGACTCTCATTTTGAAGAAGATACCCCGGGCTATCACAGCATGGAAGAAAATCAATACAATCCTATTGAAAGTGATACGGACACCGTAGCACTTGATCGGAATATATAAGAAATATTTTTATTTTTTCAAAAAATTCGTAAAAGACCGACTTTTGAAAGGATTTTTCGTTTTGGCTTAAATTATGCGCATTCAAACGTCAGTCGACAAACTGCGCATACCAGGCCATTTTATTGTTGTTTGTTGATATAGTATGCAGATGCGAGAAAGTTCGAGCTGCCGACAAGCGAAGATTTCCAGAGTACTGATTCAGCATGGTCTGTGTTTTAAGCAGACGAATAGATATTAAAAATTCTGTCGCATTTTTCATTATAAGTAACCGGTTTATAACGCTTAAGGGTGACTCGCACTACAAGTTCATATATATATGATAGTAAAAAAAGTGTCCTAGGGCATCTTGACATTAGAAATACTGTCTGGAAAGCCGTGAAAAGTGGGTGATTTATTCAACGATGACGATCCTGTGCTCCACACTTGCCCACTAACCACGACGATACATATACCATTCGATAGAGAATTTCACGAGCTTCAAAATGAGCGATGAACAAGTCTTTCAGAAATATGCCCACATGGGTCAATAGTTGAAATACTTGTCCGATATAATGATTTTGACCTATCTTAGTGCTTTCAACACTCCGTTAGTCGTTTTTCTGCCATAATGAAAATTATGTATTGTTCCAAAACATACCACTGGATAGCTCTTGAAATTCTCTACAAAATTAGCTGGTCACAATATACAGACAGGTGGGGCCTGTCATTAAAGATATTGAAAAGAAACGTTTGGGTGTTATCTAAGCGGCACCGTGTGTCATAATCACAAGAACTCCCTTGCTTTTGACCTTTTAGTAAAAGCTGGAACTAATCTGACTAGTGTTTTAAATAGCCCGAAGATTTTTCTATCAGATGAGGTGCATGTTCGCCTTTCATGAGAAAAGTTGATAATAGAGCTTCTGGAAAACCTGCCTGCTTAAAAGCCAAGTCCTCAGTTTTTAGCGAGAAAATTTTGCAAGTCACATAGCCTGATAGAGCGAAAAATTTTGAGCAAAATAAGACTGCTCCCAATATTCTATAGCGCCCTTTCACCGGAATATTTTGGTAACTTTGACGCCCCTCGTGGCTAGTGGTACATCGGCTGCAGTTGCGTGAAAAAGCGCTATACAATGCCGGAAGAAGTCTTATTTTGCTTTCTCTATCGAATGGTATATGTATCGTCGTGGCTAGTGGACAAGTGTGGAACACAGGATCGTCATCGTTGAACAAAGAAGAGTAGAACTTTGTTTATAGTAAATTCGACCTAGTTTTTTTTGAGAATAACTCTAAGGTCTGTGGGGTGGCTAGAAATGTTTTCCTGTTCATTCTGCATCTAACCATGTATGTGTCGATGGAATTCAAGCAGGGGCCGATTCCATCAAATAATCGCCCCCGTCCTTTGTTTAAACATTATGCGCACAGTAAATTCGTTTTTATCGATCTTGTTTTATTTCATTGTTTTCTCTGTCTCTCAGAATATTTTGTATTTCCAAAACATTCTTTTTGTAAAACAAAAGGACAATAAATAAATATTATATCAAACAAGAAGAAATTTTTCTAAAGCATTAGTTGATGGATCTGAGAAATATACATCTGTTAATAATGTTAAAACTCTGCTAATCCTCTATCATTTAGATTGTTATCATCGATTTTGTTATCAACGTTTTATCTTCATAATCAAGGCATTTTATTGCAAGTCTAACAAATGATAACGAAAGAAAATAATTCAAGAGTAGCAATGTGATAAAAATGTATACTTCAATCGATTTTCATCTACCCGAACTTTATTTAAAGCTTGATTATTTGTATCATTTACTATTATTGAACTTAAAACCTGGGGTTGATCAGGTTTATCAACAACCATCAAACAATCCATACAAAAAATATGAATAAGCTAGCACCTTCAATTAATACAATCCTTGGTCAATCACAGTTATGTTTGATTCGATCACACTCAATTTCGAAAAACTTTGGAAAAAAAAATTTTTGAACAAAACACGACAATAGTTACAGAGCACTAGCAATTTTTAATTCAAATCATTTCTGTTTGCGCCTTTTATATAAATATAGTATGATTCGAAACAGTTCACACATGGTCTCCTCTACCACAATTCAATATACCAAGCCGATTTTGTTAAAGGGCATTTTGAAGACTTGATGCTCTTTTCGGTAATATTCACGCTCTTTTGAGTAATCTCCCATGTTAATATACACAGTGCCGATATTGCTGTACGACTGAGCCAATGTGGATAATTTGGGCCGAGAGATATTTGGATGACTTTCAGTGCCCTTCGAGTGCTTTCGAGAACTCTCCCGTCTTCTCATAAACGCAGTCGGTGTTCTTACAAAACTGAGCCAAGTTGGGATGAGTTGGTGGCAGAGATTTCTGTTGGATTTCAAGTGATTTTTCATGGGATGAAAGTGCTTTGGAGTAGCCTCCAATTTCGGTAGACCTCGAGACGATGTTGTTGTAGGACTGCGCCAAATCGGGATGATCTGGTGGTAGAGATATTTGGATGATCTCAAGTGCATTTACATAATACTTCAGTGCTTTCGAGTACTCTCCCACGTTGTCATAGATCGAGCCCATACATTTGTGGGACTGAGCCAAATATGGATTATTTGATGGGAGAGATATTTGGAAGATTTTACGTGCTTTTTGATAGTGTTTGAGTGTTTTCGAATACTCTCCCATGTTCCCATACATGGAGCCGGTGTTGTTCAAGGACTGAGCCAAATCGGGATGATCTGGTGGTAGAGATATTTGGATGATCTCAAGTGCATTTACATAATACTTCAGTGCTTTCGAGTACTCTCCCATATTCTCAAAGATCGAGCCAATATTCGTGTACGACTGAGCCAAATATGGATGATTTGTTGGAAGCGACCTTCGGAATATTTCAAGTGCATTTTCCTAGTACTTTCGTGCTCTCGAGTACCCTCCCATGTTGGCGTAGGTGGATCCCATATAATTGTACGCCTGAGCCAAATTTCAATGATTTGGTGCGAGAGATATTTCGAAGATTTTGTATGCTTTTTGATAGTGTTCGAGGGCTTTTGAATACTGCGCAATCTTCTCATACACGAAGCCGATGTTGTTAAAGGACTGAGCCAAGTTTCGATGATTTGGCGGCACAGATTTTTGTTGGATTTCAAGCGATTTTTCATCGAACGAAAGTGCTTTCGAGTACTCTCCCATGTTGTCAAAGATCAAGCCAATATTCAAGATGATTTGGTGGAAGCGACTTTCGGAATATTTCAAGTGCACTTACATAATACTTCGGTCCTTTCGAGTACTTTCCCATGCTGTCGTAGATAGATCCCATCTTGTTGTACGACTGAGCCAAGCTTTTGTATGATTCTGAGTGTATTTTGGTAGTACTTGCTTTTGAGTACTCTTCCATGTTCTCATGCACGGAGCCGGTGTTGTTTTAGGGCTGAGCCAAGTTGGGATGATTTGGTTTGAGACATTTTTGTTGTATATACGCGAATCCACATGGTATAATTTGGGTAAATTACTGTTCGAAAAGCCGGAAGAAATTTTCCACGTACTCCTCCAATTGAGCTGCTTTGAGCTGAAAGGGCTTTCTTTCCTCTACGATCAGACTTTCTTTATTTTACTATCGAAAAGCGCATAAAGTCTTGAGAATATTCCTCCCTCCAAATCAGCTAGGTTTGCCTCAGCCATACAACAATATGGGATCCACCTACGACAACATTGGAGATTACTCGAAAGCACGGAAGTACTACGACAACGCACTTGAAATATTCCAAAAACCGCTTCTCACAAAGTCGATTTCGCTCAGTCGTACAACAACATCAGCTCAGTGTCTGCCAAAATGGGAGACTACCCAAAAGCACTTTCATCCAATGAAAAATAACTTGAAATACAACAAACATCTCTGCCACCAGATCATCCAGATTTGGCTCAGTCGTAAATCAACACCGGCTCCGTGCATCAGAAGATGGAAGGGTACTCGAAAGCAAGTACTACCAAAGTACACTCAGAATCATCCAAAGCTTGGCTCAGCTCTACAACAAGATGGGATCCATCAACGGCAACATGGAAGGACACTCCAAAGCACGGAAGTACTACGACAATGCACTTGAAATATTCCGAAAGTCGCTTCCACCAAATCATCCATATTTCGCGCAGTGGCACAAGAATATTGGCTCGATCTATGACTAGATGGGAGAGTATTCGAAAGCACTCGAACACCACGAAAAAGCACTCAGAATCATCCAAATATCTCTCCTACCCAATCATCCAGATTTGACTCAATCTTAAATCAACACCGACTCCGTGCATCAGAAGACGGGAGGGTACTGGAAAACACTCGAATACCACGAAAATGTACTGAAAACATTATAATGATTAATTGTAGAGTAAACATCTAAAAATACGTGAAGGATACTCCACTGGCCACAGCAGAGTATCTTGACTAGGTAG